>JACXSJ010000196.1:0-31499 GCA_014851325.1 Pentalonia nigronervosa
CTATTGTAAACACCTCAATTTGTTTTGTAAAATATTTGTAATATTTAATAATTATATTTGTAATATTTTACCGATACTTATTGCGAAAGTTAGTTACGATGTCAATTTCTAAAAAGCGGTTAAACGTAAATATGAAGAAGAAAAACGGGAATTTAAATTAGAATGGGAAGAACTATACTTTTTTATACAGAAAAACGATAAATCATTTTGTCTCATATGTCAAGTTACATTATCACAGTTTAAGGTTAGTAATTTAAAACGTCATTACGAAACCAATCACAGCACATTTAGTCGAGAATTTCCTATCGGTTCTGATTCCAGGAAAAATAAGCTATGTTCAATGAAATTAAAATTTGCTAAACAAACTAATGTTATGACAATGTTTACGAATGAGGCAGACGACTGTGTAGAAGCAATTTTTTTTTTGTTTGATTTAATCTATATTCTATACACTATAATACTATAGCCTTAAATAAATATAATAAAAACATTTTTTTTATAAATGTATACAAAAAAAATTAAAATATTTTGGTTTTTGTAAATAAGACCGCGAGCCGCATACGACTGACGAGAGCCGCATGCGGCTCGCGAGCCGTGATTTGGCCACCCCTGATATATATATTTTTAATTGCGTTCCTGACATAAATCCTTCTTGATCTTTGACAACAAAGTCATAATAGAATTATCGATAGCTATCACCAATGATGCTGTAAAATCGTTTATGGTCAATACATATTATGATATTTTGAGATATGTTATGAGATATTTTAAGATATGTTAAGAGTAGATATGACTTTTATTAACGCTATTGTTGAAAATTAAATTTCAACAGTTACATTTTTAAAATCTATATATAAATTATAATAATAGCTAGTTGGATAATAATGTGTTGATCAATGTTTGAATTAGATATGTGTCATTGATATAATTATTATGGGCTGTTTTTTTTTTGTATCTATGTATACTTTGATCACTCAGCAGTTCTATTTACTCTTAATGCTTCTCCTTCGTTGCACCAAGCTCCCCTTTATCTCTTCAATCGTTTCACTGATATTGTCAAATTCCAAGAATCTATTGATGAAAATATTAAACTTAATATCAAACTAAAAACGCCTGATGATATTGATTCTGCAGTGAATAATTTAACGAAAATAATACAAACTGCTGCCTGGACTGCTACAAACACAAACTTACCTCCACCTAAATGCAATCCCATCCCAGAACAGTTAAGAGTCTTCATAGTTGAAAAACGCAAAGCCCGAGCTCTATACCAACGTACTCGCTTACCCTCTCACAAACAAAATTATAACCGTTTAGCAAATTCATTGAAAAAACTGATCGCTAAACACAAGGATACAGTTCTCACTAATAATTTAACCAATCTTACTCCTATAGATGGCAGTCTTTGGAAAGCTACTAAGAAAGTTTTACGCTATAAAGCTTCTAATCTTCCATTAAAAAAATCCGACGGGAGTCTGATTTAGAAAAAGCTGAGTTATTCAAACTACACCTCTCTGAGATATTTCAACCACACTTAGATATTGTAGATTTAGAAAACACTAATGTTGTGAATACTACTCTTAATGCTCCTCTTCAACCCTCGTCACCAATTAGATCTTTCTCACCTAATGAAGTTAAATATCTCATACATAAATACCCACGCAATAAGTCTCCTAGTTTTGACCTCATTACGTCTGAAGTTGCTAAAAATCTTCCAAAAAGGGCCATTGTTCATCTAACTCATATATTCAATTCAATTCTCAGACTTTCATACTTTCCTCTGCTTTGGAAATTTTTAAATATAATCATGATCCAAAAGCCAAATAAACCTCCTGATTCTACCTTTTCCTACAGACCAATAAGTCTCCTACCTTTCTTTGCAAAAATCCTAGAAAGACTACTGCTCAAACGTATCGCTCCAATCATCGCTGAAAAATAAATCCTTCCCGATTATCAATTTGGTTTTCGTACCTCACATTCAACTATACACCAAGTCCACCGATTGGTAGATGCAATTTCCTACTCTCTTGAAAAAAAGTTATATTGCACATATGCTTTCTTAGACATCTCACAGGCATTTGACCGTGTTTGGCATCAAGGTCTGTTATACAAACTGAAATCCTTCCTACCTACATCCTATTTCCTACTTTTCAAATCTTATCCCTCTGATCGCTCTTTTAAAATTTGCTATGGAACTGCTACTTCTGAAATAGCAAGTATAAATGCTGGAGTTCCTCAAAGTGGCATTTTATCTCCATTACTCTACAATATCTTTGTTTCTGATCAACCCACGTCTCCAAACACCTTAGTCACGGATTACGCGGATGATAAAGTGATTATCTCGATTAACGATGACCCTTCTTTGGCCTCCGCACATTTGCAAACACATTTAGGCATGATGGAAAGATGGTATACCAAATGTAAATTTAAAGTTAATCAAAATAAATCAGTACACACTACTTTTACACTAACACAAGCACCTTGCCCAAGGGTATTACTTTATGGCATCCCTATTCCTTCATCACCTTCAGTAAAATACCTTGGTCTAACCCTCGAACAACGCTTAACCTGGGCTCAACACATACGTGAAAAAAGACTATCCCTAAACAATCGACTACGTATGCTTAAGAATCTAATTGGTAACAAAGCCATCTCGATCAATATCAAACTTCTCTTGTATAAAACCTTATTAAAACCCATTTGGACATACGGATTGCAGCTATGGGGAAATGCTAAAAAGTCAAATCTGAACAAGATTCAAACTTTCCAAAATATGACCTTAAGGAAATTATTTAACGCACCTCCATACATATCAAACCATACCCTACATTTAGATTGTAACTTAAATACTATTCATGACGAAGCTAAACGTTTTTATAAAAAATTTCATAACCATCTATCCTCTGACTCAAATCCACTCATTAAAAACTTATCATCCTTCAGAATCCCAGGTAGCCCTCCAAGGCGACTTAAACGTAAATGGTGCAGAGATTTACTACTTTAATTAATAATATATAAGACATTACTAAATATATAATATATAATATATTACATAAATACTAACATATAACTAAATCGCATATGATTAAACCAAGACAAAAGTGTCATCAGTGGGTGGCTTCTTTCCTCAAATTTATGTATATCACCCTATTTGTTTCTTCCCTTATCGCACATATACTTATTATGTCTTAGATATAGATTGTATATTTTCTTCTAAAAATAAAAAAAAAATCTATGTATACTTAGTTGACTTAAAAGTTCCACATTATACGTAAATTATTTCATAATACCTATAAATCTATTAAAAATGATAATAGACTTTCGGTAATCCAGTAATGTAATAATCCTACTATATTGTATTATTTTTTCATAATAATAATCATAAAATTGTTTCCATAAAAAATAAAATTAACTGATAAAACAGAATGAACCAATTACCTATATATTTTATTATTATTCAATTGATGTTGACATTAAACCAATAATTTAAAAAAACTACTTAAAAATGTGTTAAAAGCATCTTTTCAAACAAAAAAAATAATTTTTTCATACCCAACTCATAAAAAGAATTATTTGACACAGTAATAAATTAGTATATGTGTAGTACTATGTACAAAGTATTTATATTGTTTTATAAAGTGAATTTCAATTTTGCAATAAGTAAAAAAATCATTTTTATGTGAATTTCCATTAATCCATTGTTTTTGTTAATCCAACAGTCTTCGGGTCTGATATTTGTCGGGTTACTGAGATTCTACTGTACTTATTTCCTTTGAAGTTGCTTAGTTAACAATAAAATACATTAAAGTGATAAATTTACCTAAAGCATACAAAAAATGTTAATACCTACTTAATCAAATATTTGGCATTAATTTCTCAAAAATGTTGGTAAATACCTTGTAACATTAACAATAATTTATTATACGTTTACTGGGCTATATAATATACCTGTTTAATTTAGTTCAAACAATATTAAAATTATTATTATTCAAAAAGAAATATTTGAATTAAACTAAAATATGATTACAATTAAAACAATTATCATAAGATATAATAATAGTTAGGTAATTATTATTTTAGCATTTGTTACTCAAAGACATATTTTTAGATAAGTTTCTAAAAGTGAAAAATTAGGTTATAGACTTATAGCTTAACAAATCAATGCTAAATACCTTATTATTGAATTTAATATTGACAAAATGTTGTTTTAAAATATTATTTTTAAATAAACAAAAAACAAAATTTTTAATTACCTTTTTTAATTAACAATTAAGTGTTTTTTATTATATAAATATAAATTTAAGAAAAAATATTTTTTAAATGTATACATACATTTATATAACTGAAAATAGCTAAATATTCATTGGTCAAATAAGTAGTATAATTTTATACAAATCGCTTTAAATTAGTTTTCAATAAAAAATCCTATAATTTTAACATTTTTAATGTACTATTTTCCGCGTATAGTATATTCAAAGAAGTTATGTTTATTCCTCTGTTAGTGATAAATTTTTTTTCTACATTAGTTGAAATATCTGTTGTGATAATGTTTTTAGAATTATTGTCATTGCCTATAAAATTGCATATTATAATTGCAATGTATAGTTAAATGTATAAATGTTTTTAATGCAAACATTTATGAATACAGGTCATTTAAGGCCATGAAATTCATAACAGAGTATAATATTTATATTTGTTTATGTTTAATATAGATTACATAATATATAATAATTGTAGCCTGGTCTTCTGAGATTTAAATTGTTTTAAGAAAATAAGATATTAAATCAACAATTAGTATTGTGAAGCTATCTTTTTAAGTTTCAATTATATGATAACATGAATAATTTTATTTAATTATGATTAATGAATAATAATTAATATATTACAATTGGATTGATATAAATTCTAAACTAAACAAATACCCAAGCTCTTATTGAAGAAAAAATCAATTATAGGTATTATTATAACATGATTATGATAATTGTTTTAATAATTATTAAATAGCATATAGGAGCTATGGCAACAAACAAAAAAAAAGTGAAACAAATATTTAATAACAAATTTATTGCAGTACCTAATTGTCTCTCATTATAAAAAAAAATCAAAATGTAATTTAATTAAATTATGTTATCATTATTAATATTATGCATCTATTTAAATTTAAATATATGTTCTATCTTGTGATCAGTCATGCATAGAGAGACAAATACCTCAAGCCTGATCAAAGTTAAATCAAAGCCTCATCTATTTTGGCTATTTTTTATGATACACCTTGCATAATTTTTTTCTTTTTTCATAAGTACAATGAATTTAAAATTTAAATGATAATGTGTTAATTGAAAACATTTTATTTATAAAATGTAATTTATGTTTTTTTTTTAAGTAATTTTTATTTTAGTTAGCATATCATATAATGTTTTTGTTTACTTCATTAAGTATTGTATTGTATATCAATATTATGCAGTTTAATAAACATTATTCTAATAATAAAAAAATATTATTTTTATATCCTTGTAACTTTCAATCATTACGTACAATAACATTCAACTACTACTGTATTAGTTATTATTCATCTTAAAACACTATATAATCAGTATATCACCCACAGTAAATTTAATATAAATATAAACTGAATAAACATTTGAAACCTTTGTTGTTATATTTGAAGTGTATTCATCGTTCATACTTGATACTCTTGAAAACCAAGACGACTATAACAATATTTCACTTGAGTCCTTGAAGATAACTACATTTTGAACTGTAGCTTGGGCCTATTTAAAAATAAAAAAATATATTTTGATTATTTAAATAATTCATCAAATTAAAAAACATTGCTTACTAAAAATGTTGTATCAAGTAGCTTAGAAATATCTTTAAATAAACTCTTTCTATTGGGATTTCTACTGTTATACCACATGTTCTTCATTTTCTCTTAGATTCCGGAGCTTCTAAACAAAAAGTATAAACATTTACCTCTTTTAAAATATTTAAATGAATTTTCTCTTAACTGTCACTTATTTATTTAATTTATATTTTAATAATAAATATTGATTTTTAAACTAGTCTAAAGATAAAAAAAATTTTCTTATTTGTCAAGTTTGACATTTATTTAAAGATCAAAGGTATATATAGGTTTAGTAAGTTAATAGAACAAAGAAGTGGTTACTTACAAAAGTATTATTTATTTAATATTTATAAATAAAAACATATATATACAAATGTCATACACATATAAAAAGTACTTATTAAATATAACTTATAAGAGTAATTTAGAAAATAATTTGGATTTTCACCAATTTTATTTATAATTATATTATTATCTAAACTATAGAGAATTTGTTTTTTAATTTCCATCAGCATAAATAACTCCAAGTGTTCCTTTGTCATTGAATTTTTCAAACAGTTTTTTAAATATTTGAAAGTAGAAAATGACCTTTCACAGGCCACTTGAGTTACCGGCAAAGTTAGTAAATACTGATAAGCAATGGATAATGTAGGATAAGCATTAAGAGTAAAGATTATACTTAATGAATTGTAACAAATGCTAAAGTTTTTATGTTTTACATTGTTTTCATACATATTTATCCTTATCTTCATGTTCAGTATCCACTATTTAAGTACAGTTCTTCAGTATATTCATCATCTACAAATTTCTTTAAATGTTTCCAAAATTTTGAAAAACTTAAAATTTCTTCAGACCATTTATTTTTATTTTATTTTGATTGTCTTCATCAAAATATGATTTTAATATTACAGCTAATTTAGCAACAGCATTTTTAGGTAGTCCATTCACAAATGAATCAAAATTAATAAGTGATAATAATGATAAATCAATAAGTATTTCTTTATTATTTGTAAATTGTTTTTCCATACTTTTTATAATAATTATAAAAAGTAATTAAGTATTCAATATAATTATTATATTGAATACTCTATTATATACATCAACGGTAAACTTTTTTTCAACAATCATAATAGTATCATCAGTAAGCATTTGTTATTTTTTCTTTCTAGAAAAATGTTTAATTTCAAATTGACTTTGAATTTCTTCGATTTTTAAATCTTCATTAGATTTATTAATCCATGTTGAAATTCACTTCAACCATTTGTATACATTTAAGAATGTCTAATCCACTAGTCTGTAAGTATCTTGATAGTGGACCAGTGGTTAAAAAATGTTCATAAATATATGTGCAATAAGAATTGTTTCATATTTTAACAACACTTTCAATAGGTTAGATGCTTTTGTTAGATTGTCTGGTGCAAATGATTCTTTCGAACAAATTTTTTTAAGTGCAATAATTAAATCAGGGTACATAACTTCATACTCCACTCCGCCCCTGCTTATAACTTAACTTGAATAAAACAATTAAAAAAAAAAAATACATAAATTTCTAATATTGAAAACTTTAGTGCTTCTGCTTTATCATAATCAGAAAAAATATTTTAATGTGAAGTTTCTATTTGTTATACTAGTATTTGATTAAGTTTTGAAGGTTAAGATAAAAAATTATGATTAAAATTTACAGTAACTAATTATTTTATTTGAAAATCAAGAGTTTGAATAAAAATTTAAAAATAAATAGCATCTAAAAAAATTAAACTAATAAGACAAATTAAAATATGCAGTCAAGTATCTACATATTAGTAAAAACATATGACAATTTTTTTTCTTTAATGTAGTGTCAAAAGGGCAATGTAGTCCTTAAATCTATTTATGCACTATAACAAATAACATAAATAAGTTATAACAATTAAAATCATGATTAATGAAGTTATTGACATTTATTCTATCATAATTACTATGTACAATTATATTTAAAATAACATTTAATTAAACTAATCTTTAAATTGATCAATTATTGGAACAATTTAAATAAATAAGCACTTAATAAAATGTGAAATATTTTTTGATTAGAAATAATTTTACATATTTAACACCAAACTGGAAGTTAATAAGCGTTTTCAATATAATCTCAATAATTGATATAAAATTTAAAATCGCATTTATTGTAAAATGAGAATGTTATACTAATATAAACAACTGATAGCTTATGAAACAAATTGAATATCTCAATATGTTGTCATACTGTACTTTTTAATTAAGTTAAAAACAATGATTTTAATCAGTTTAATTTTGAAAACTTCTTAGGAATGTGGTTTTTGTATTTTGTTAAAACATAATTTATTTTTAAAAATAAATCATCTATTAAATTGATACTCTCAAATCATTTTTTTACCAATAAGTTAGATTTATTTTATTGTAATAATTAAAACATTTAAATAATAAATAAAAACATTAATTTTAATGATAGTCGTGACAATTTATACGAAACACTAAGATTCTTACAAATATCTTTGTTAGGAAATCCATAATATCATTGATAGGCGGCCCATGGTTGGCCCATTAAATTTGAGTTAAACATTAAATTAATACATTTTTTATGCAACCCACCATAAACATATTAACATACGCAAATTTAACAATAATTAACATTTTCACCGATCATTTGTTTCGCGGGGCCGTCGTAAAATATGAAAAAGAATGACATCGCCGTAAACTCGTAAATCGTTTATCAAATTTTTATTATTTACCGTATTAATACATTTTTATCATTATTTTTGTTTTCGACAATTGGGTACGCGCGTAGAATAATCATTCGCGTCTCGATAACGTCTCGGCCCGTGTCCACCGGTAGCGCTTCCGTCGTCCACGGGCCTCGACTCTTACGTCGAAATTTCGAGTGCCTGTGAAAATATCAGAATATCGCCTTCGCCGTGCAACTCGTTTTTAATCCGCATTCGGTCCTCTGACAAATTAATAGTTGTCGAATTCCACACCGCGATGACCGCGTCCCGATAACGTGTAATTATTACATATTATTATTATTGTTTCCCCTCCCCGTCAGTCACTCAAACTGACAAGCCCCCACCCACCGACAAAAACTTCCATCACATCTCTACCGTTCGTTGTCGTCGGTCGGAGAGCTAGTCGCGCCAGTGTCGTGTGTGTGTGTGTGTGTGTGTCGTTTTTAATAATAATAATAATAACAATAATAATAATATTATGTAGTAGCATAACACACGACTGTGCGTTCGATTTTATACTCGGTCAACAGTTCAACACCGCGCGCAGTAATCGTCTTTATTATTATTATTTCGTTGTTCCCTCCGTCGTTCGCGCTTCAATCGCCGTTGTTGTTTGACCGCGTTTACACTCTCGCACACATGCACACGTACGCACAGACGTAAGTACGTAACCTCGCGAGTCGCGACTCGCGACTCGCGACACGACCGTCATACACGCACGCTGTTGTCGTTGCTGCTGCTGCTGCTGCTGCTGCTGACGACTGTTGTGCAGTAGTCGTTAACGTTATTGTTATTGTCGATTTCGTACACCGTTCAACAAGTCGTCAGACTCATTATTAATCGTTTCGTCGAATTCTTATCGACCGCTGATGCAACACGATTATTGTAATATTAAGATACCTATACCATTGCACCGGTCGTTACCCGTTGTGCCCGATGTGCATGTCATTATGACGACCATGTGTGATCAGATTGTGTCTATTTGTTTCCGTCAACACCTCAGGTAATATAATACTGTTCCGATCGATGTTATCTTAGGATTTTTGTTTGTTTGCCTGGTAGACAATAACGTAAACAACGTGTCGGCTCATGGTCGAAAACCTGGTCGCTTTCATCCGATATGTTTTTGTAGATTGCCCTTCATATTCATATTCTTGATCTTAGAATGCATAATAATGTCATAAGTACTTGTGATGATTTTTATAAAACATTTAAAATGTATTCCACAATAGTAATTGCCATTAAAACTTTTCTATAACTAATATTTTTATGATTTTTTTTCAGTCTTAATCCTATAAAATGTTTATAATTATTAGGTTAAATACCTATTAAACAATAATTATTTCTAGGAATACAAATGAGTAACTTCTAATTTGTATTTTTTTTTCAGATCTGTTTTAATTTTATTCTAACTGTCATTGATTAAAAACATAATCAAATAACATGAATATTGATAGTGTTTCAACAGAATTAGACAACATGAATATTGATATTGTCAATACCAAATCAGACAATATGAATATTGATTGTGCAATAACTGATTCCGACAACATAAATGCTGATGGTATAAAAACAGAAAGCATGTCACCCAGTAAATTAGAGATGTAAGTTGATTTTACATTCTTTAATAATTACCTACATGTTCCATATACCTATTGTATGGATTAAAAAGTTCAATTAATAAGTTTTATCAAATGAATGTGTTAATTTTAATTTTTTGAATTAAATTAAATGCATATTACTATAAGATATAAGTTATGTACTTATTAAACTTAAAGTCATATTAAGATTTTCATCATCTATTAAATTGTTGTTATATATGTATATTATAGGTTTCTATCCAATATAAAAATGTGATTTTTTATTTATTATAATTTTAAAATGATTTAGATATTAAAAATATAATATAATATATTTCTTCATAAACATCAAAACCCCGTAGTTAGATAATAGTAATGTTAAAATTATTTATATACTTAATAAATAATTATTTCTTTAGAATTTTCTTTAATACAAACTTTTTGAATTTGATTTTAAACAAAAATATTACCCTCATTTTAACGATAATTTTTAAATTGATAATTGTACTGACAATCCATTGAAGTTTAACATTACTTAAATAACTATAGGCCATTAAACAATAGTTACTAACTGAAAAGTATGACTGGGATCTTGAAGCAATGTCTTTTTTTCTTATGCTATAAGACTATAATCTAAATAAAAAATCTATTAGTCTTAATATTTTAAATTTTAACGATAGTTTTATTTTTGAGTTTTTTGATGAATTTAACTTTCTAGATAATTTTTTTATATTATTGAAATGTTCAAAACATTGTTCAATTTTAGTATGACATTTATTGTAAAACATAAAATAATAATATACCTCTACTACCTAAATTATATATATATATATATTAACTTCTATGATAAAAATATTTTACTGATAACATATTATAAATTTACCCAATAGGTAAATATCCCAATATGTTGAATCATATACTATGTTCATATATTTTAAAGTATAATTGTTATCAATTGCCTATAAATTACACAAACAACATGGTTTTATAAATTAGGTAACTAGTCATGTAAATTAATATTCTCATAATGACATCAACCTGTAAGTATAGAAGAAATACTTATTCTTGAATACTATTTAATATATATCGCAAAAAATAAAGAAATAGCAATGAAAATCCTAAATAGTGACAGTAATATTGGTAATATAATCTAGTTTATTAAATATTGTATTCAATTTCCAAAAGGAATTAATATAAAAAAAAACTTAAAAAACTTCTATATTCATACTAATATTATTTTATTTATTTTAAATAAAAATTGTATTTACCATAAAAATAATTATTTTAAACTGGATTGTGGTGGGTGGGTAAGGAGGGGGGTTTAATCTAATAAATATAGTAGAATTGATGTGTATATCAAAAACTTTGACAACTAAATCACCTTTGTCTTAAAAGTTAAAGTTTACCATTAGATTTAAAATTATAAATAAATCTCATTAAAAATACTGTTGTACCTATATAATTATTATTTTTAGCCTCCCACAGTCCCACATTATGCGACAGTGTGTAAGTCTTTTTATTATTAAAAATATATTAAACGTTTATATTTCTTATTTATTGTTCATAAATTAGTTTGTTTAAAAGATAAATATAATAATATTATATCCATTTAATAAGACTATTAATTACAATAGTATTTAAAAAATAAAATGAAAAATCTTTGTTTTGTGCCAAATGACAACCTAGAAGGGTCGAAAAGAAATTACTTGCCCATGATTTTTCACATAATATAAACTTGTTAATCTATCAATTGAACACTTAACATAAAGATTACAAAATCAATTAATATTATCGTTTTTCATATTTTATATTATGTTTCACCCATTACAAATCTTAAAAATAGAAATATCTAGGTATATAAAAAAAAATGATTAAACACTTATCTATACTTCTGGCAATGGAATTAACTTAATATTTTAATTGAATAATTTTAACATGCTGTGACTATTTAATGGTACTAATACCTCTTTAAAACAGAATCTTATAAAAATAAAACACAATTTTATTTTTTATTATAATTCCTGTGTATTCTAATTTAATAATTAAAAATTAAATGAGAATTTTGAAAAATACTTAACATTTGCACAGCATGCTTATTATAGCTTATTTGTGTTCAAAAATAGATATCATTAAATAATTCAAATTGATTGGAAATATCTTTGTATACTTTTTCATATTAACTTTTAAAGTAGTTATATCATAATGAACACTGCTAATTGTTATTTAATACCCAAATAAAATATACTATAGTACTTATATTATTATTAACACCAATAAAAAACTAACTTTGTTATCAATCATAATGTTTTATCATTAGATTTAATGCTAAATTACAAAAATTAAAACTTGAATATTTTGAGTTAATAAATTGATTTAAAGTTAAGTTCTTGGTTAATTATAATAGTTGGATAGATAAAAGATAATATTTTATTGGTAATGATACTGTATCTATGTAAATGGTGTAATTATTATACAACTATCAATTGTATTAATAATATAATTAACATTTTTTTTTTAGATCCCCGCCTGAAGTATCTGATGTTTTTAAAAAACTTCCACTTGAAATCATAACTAAAATCATTCTACAATTAGATTTTGATGATATTCTAAGCTTGAAATCTGTTAGTAAGATTTGGCGATGTGTTTATATAAACCAAAATGTGGTATGGGCAAGCATTTGTGAGGATTTAAATATACTAGAAATTGAATATAACCGGTGTCTTCATGATAAATCAAGACATGATTCAGAATGCATTGGATATGCTGAAGCAGCTTCAGAAAAATTATTTGGACCTTTATGTCATTATTGGTTAATATTTAATCATTATATAATGATTATAAATAATATAAAAAACAACGATTTTCCAACCATTTATATACCTCGTAAGCATGTAGAACAATCATATTGTACTGATGATTATATAGTCAATATAAATTGCTACCATAAACAACCAATTCAAATAGTTTTTTTAAATGGGATAAATAAACCCATAAAAAAAAAAAAGTTGAGGATATTTGATAAATTTAGAGAATTGGTGAGATTAAGAAAATATCCTATCAAAGTAATTGGTAACAAAAAGTACTTGATATTGGAAATATGTTCAATTATATTTGTATATTCGATTTTCAAAATGTACTTAAAGCCAGAATTTTTTAAAGTGATACAGAGATCTGTTGATTCTAGCTTGAATATAAATAATTTCAATCCAGAATTCTTAGAGTTCTTAAATGATCATTGCGACACAAAACTTGATTTATTTGATCATAACCTAGCCATGGTGCACCCAGATATTAATACAGTATTTTTAACCGATTTGAAAACAGAAAAAACATTTAAAGAATTGGAATTTACTAAAAGACCGTGTATTGTTGACAACATGAAATTCTCAGATTATAGACTTATGGTTGGAATCACCAAAACGGTAAATTTATTAATTATATTATTTATTAGTAGTAAAATATGAATCTTATTTCAAAACACTCAATTAGTCAATTGTACTGTTTGTCTATAAGTGTGATTTTTAAACCTGAAATCTAATAATATTTTTGACATTAAATCATTTCACAAAATGAGGTACAATTCAGGTTAAATACAGTACCAATATTATTTATTATTTAATCACTAAAATAAATACTAATTACTCTGGTTTAAACTAAAAAAAAAAATTTTTCAGTGTTCAAAGTGAAAATGTAATTAAATATGAATTTATGTTACGTACAAAATATATTTTTTGTTTTTTTATCATAATTTACTTAATTTCTATTTTTATTATTGTTAAATAACTTTAATATTTTGTTAATATAAATCTATTCTTATAAAACATTTTAATATTTAAATTAAACTTTTGTAGTATTATAATATTATGATTATAAATATTTACTATTTTATTACAAGTTAATTAATTTGTCATATCCTATTTGGCTTATAAGCAAAACAAATTTACATTTATTTTGTTTTAATTTTTAGAAAAAAAACTTGAAAATAGAACATTTGGCAATTATTTATCATCTGACAGGATATACACAAAACAATAAATTAAAAATACCTTTGTTTGGGCCTGTGTCTCAATTCAAGGTGACTAGCAATTGTATTGGAGTAGAAAACTCAGATCTTGCAACTCCATTCATCATAAAGCAAAAATTCAACTATAATGTGTTTTGGCTTGAATGTGATACGTTTTCATTTGACTGTACTAGAAAGTCTATTTATTATAATGTTAATAAAAGTATATTTAAGTATGATCTCTTTAAGTCCATGTTGTCTAAATTTGAAGTGACACAAAAAATAGCTATTAATGGAATATCAAATCACTTATCTTTAACACGTTTAAATGATAGATATTTGTTAGTTCAATCGAACTATCCAAATTCATATGACATATTTGATGTCAAAGAACGTGCTTCTGTTAGATCTATACAACTAACTGCAGGGTATTCATTAGTTCATGTAGGTAAACTATCTATAATGTTCTCTAATAACAAAGAATTTATGGTAGTGGCATTTAATTAATTGTGTATTTTTTTTTTTTTTTTGTATAACAATTTTTTTTATATTTTTATCATGATTATTATTTTAAACTCCATTATAATGCAATGTTTATTGCAAATAATTATTTTTGAAATTTTAAACTAACTGAGATAATTGGGTTAACTTACTATAATTGTGTTCAAGAGGATAATATATTCATTTGTAGCATAATATTTGTATAACATTTTTTTTATTATTTGATTTATTTTGAGCTTAGTTTTGACTTTATCTTATTTTTCTTGTATTTTATGTTAGATTTAATATAAAATTTTTATTTGAAATGTTATAATTTTTTTTCAATAATACTACTTTTTTCTTTTTTTATTAAAAAAAAAATACATTTTATTAACATTACATTTACTGTATGAAATTAATTAAAAACAATTACGGTTTATCATAAAAAAAATGTGTTTATTACAAAAAAAATTGTTAATACTTAATTGTTGTTTAAGGTTTATTTAAAAATATAATTTAAGTTTATATATATATATATATTAATAATAAGGTATAATTATGTATTTGTATGAAGTTGACAAGTAATTAATTTAATCAATTTAAACTTATCATTTAATATGAATAAATATTTAATTTGTCATCTAATATCTTGAGTTTATAATTATTTTTGAATCATTTAACATAGTCTCACATACTATTAAATTTTGCTGAACAATATAATTTTATGATAAATGTCATAAAAAGTAATATATATTGCTTTTGCGTACATATTGTGATATATAGGTATCAGTAGTAATAAAATATCAAACTTGTTACCAAATGATTAAACATTAAAATGACTATAAGTAAGGACTACAATTTTTTAACAGTTGACATTTTTAATTTTTTTTTTTTTTTTATTATTAAAAACTACAAACATATAATAATATATAGTACATGCTATATCAAAAGGTTTAATGTATAATGGTTTTAATAACACCCAAAAATAATATGACAAATAAATAAATATGCATTTAGAACTTCATTGTTATGAGCTTATTATTTAGTATGTTGATGATGATGAAAATAATTCTAATGATAAATCGATAATTAACTAATTTTATACTGAATTGTATATACATGTAATATAACCTATAAGTAGTACACCAGTTTGTTGAAATGGTAAGTACAATGTTAAAAAAAAAAAAATAATAGAGCTTAATTGCATTGTACACTTTATAAACTATACATGATACTAAAATTTACTTCAACTGAACTGGGCAAGTTGATTTCATTGCGCGGGTGTTCAGTCTAATACATTGAAACAATTGGCAAATTTGTGAATCGACATGCGAGTGCGCATCTGTTTGTATGAGCATGTAAATGAAAAAAAAGTAAATATGTAGGTCTCCAAAACATCTGTGTGAATGTTTTGTGTTTTCCAATACAGTGCCATACACTAAGAGTGAACCGATTTAAAACCTAAACGTTAAATGGAAATTTTGAGCATGACCGTGTGCATGTGTGATGAACGATGTGATCGATGATTGAGATGATGGATAATAATAATATGATATTGTGCCCTCGGGCGCGCGCGCTTATGATGAAATCTCTCATCGGTTACGGCGTGACTCTGTGTCGCTTCCTATGTTTGGCATAGGAACGGGGGTTGGCGCTTCAGTCTCGCATCTGGACGACTTTTTTACGAATGACGTTTTGATGTTGTTGAATGGCATTTCGACGGCTACAGTGAGCGCCACAGACATCATGATAATGGCCAGTATCTCCTTAATGTTTACCTGCGGCAAAAACGCACATTGTTGATGAATATGACAATATAATTATCAATCGGTACAGAGTCGGGAGTACTTGTAAGTGCCTATTTGGAGATTTTAAGGGGTGACCATACTGGCTAAGGGAGCGTTTTACTGTCAAATGATTCAATACTGACACATCTTTTTGGTGGTAAAATGAAAAACTATACGTTTTAATTGTGTCGTTCTTGCATTATATAGAGTTAGTTTTTTACTATTCGAAAGTAATCATAACTCAATATTGATGAAATTTTAATTGTGACTGTCTTGTCCTAGAGATGCTTGCTAGGCACCTTTAGTAAACAAAGTCGTATTTAGAGTTTTGACGCCATAGGTAATTGGGTAAATTTTTGATGCCTTTCGTATTAGGAACAACCAAAAAAATTTATTACTGAAAATTCAAAAAGTTAGCAAAAATTTACAGACACCTCAATATTTAATAGGTACCAATATGTCAAACCTTTAGGTTTCTTTGTTACAAAATTGTTGTGCAATTTAAAAACTTCAGAAATAATAAGCGCATTTAAAAAAAAAAGTGTGAGCCAGTATAGTACTTATTCACATGGATTTTCTTTTTATGTGTTAACATCTAAATTTTTTTTTTGGTTAGGTTATAATGTCAATAATAGCCATGATTTTTGGCTAATGTGTAATTTTTCGATTATAAATATGAAATATCAACACTATCCTGATAATGTTAACATTAGTCAGACAATAGTGGATAATGTCAGTTATGTATTAAAAATGATGTATAAGATTTTGTTAGCTACTTTGCATACTATAGTATCACAATATAATAAAGCGTCGGACTGCCAGAGTCAAATATGCCAGACGGTGTTGGTCAAGGATACAAAAGATGCTCATGTAAGGGAAAATATGATACCAATAGATGTAAATGTTGGTCCTCTGGTTAAAGTCTTCTAGTATTTTGTATAATTCGAAATGTTATGAAAGCATGTCATGTAGTAATAAATAATAACATTTTAATTCTATATTTAAAAAATAAAATACTCAATTTATTGTTATATTATTAGTAACTCATTAAAAACTATATATAGTTATTTTAAATTACATTAAACTCTTATTATTTAATAATATAACTTTTGAAATATATTTATATATTTTTAACTGTTTTATATTTTTAAATTAAAATTATTGAAATTATTTTTTTAAGTTTCATGATTTTTATTATTTAATATGTCTTTTATAGCTCTATAGATACGATAACTGCTAATTATGTATCTAATAAATTTAACATTATTAGTAAATTAAAATTATTTTATTTCACGATTGATACATTCTTATAGTTGTTAAGGCATTATCCAAAGGTCCTTGGCTAATAAAACATTATCGAGTTGTTTATATTACCCGTAACATATACACCACCAAGTGCCTAACCATGAATTGGTATCTATAATAATCTAGGTAAACGTACGCAATGCGCTTTTTGTAGTCATATATCAAATGAGTAATGACCAATATACTTATTATATAAGTAGACACGCCAATATAGAAATTTGCTGGGACCTTGCGAATAAATTGTTATAACTGATATTTCGTTAAAACCGATATCGTTATAAACGATACTATTACTGTTTATATGCATATATATGGGTAAATATTAGCATACGGTATACAATATATTATGGAAATCGCTCAATGTGCGAACAATACCTATAACGACAAAGGTTTAAGTGCGTGTCCGCAAGTCTGTGAATTTTGACCGATTTTGCGCAACGATCGACTTTATATTCAGAAATCATAATAATTAGTGTCCAGACGCCAATCTGATATTCGAGTCGCGACCGTTATAAAATATAATATGAAATCTTACTTTACATATTATTATTGTGTAGACGGTGCGCACAAAACTGTTTTTATTATTAGTATTATTATCATTGTTTATTTTTTGTCCTTTATACAAATAAATAAATATATAATGCTGCTGTAAATGAAAATTTTGCAATAAATCACAAAAGAATTTTTTTTCCATTCAAAATTAAACTATTGATGTAACCACATAAAATATTATGAACAATTTATGCAAATATATAATGGGTATTCTCACAGTGGTCAATTTATTATGCAAAACGAGGTAATGTCAATTTAAAATATTCAGGTTTTGCAGATCGAAATAGATATCTGGTTTAGTACAAATGTGGGTATCACAAAAAAAAAAATAATCAAAGTCATGACAATCAAATATACTACAATATGGAACAGTTTTCAAGTTTGAACTTGTATTGAATTTCTTTAACAGTTATATACTATTACGGCTATAACTATACTGCCAGTGCATGAGTTAGAAAAAAATTAGTTAGGGGATGCAAAAGTGTAAAAAAAAATGTACATATCTGATCATTTACATGTTTTATTGATTAGAATATAATTAGAAGGGGTATGCATAAATAATTTCTAAAAAAATTAAGTCCCCCACGTCCCCTCTCAATTTAATCACTATATACTACAGATCTGACATGTGTCACAAGTTTACCATTAAATTGTATTAGAATACATATTCTAATAGTTTTGATTACTTTTGGTTTAGTTAAGTGACTTTTTATATTTTTTATCTTTTGCCTCAAGTATGGAAACTCCTAGTCGAGTATTTAAATATAATTAAAATATGTATTTTGTAATATTATATTTAAAAATATGAAAAATAAAGAAATACAAAGTATAGTACTGGTACGTTGAGTTATACAAATATTTTTTCTTTCACATTGTATCAACTAAAATAAAAAAATATATTTAATCATGATTGGTGAGGTACATATAATGTATCTATACAACTGTACGGCTATGTATACCAAAATATAATTTAAACGCATAAATTCTATCACGAAAATCTCTGACAAATAAATAACTATTCAAAAGTATTTTAAATATATTTCCTGTTTGTAATTATACAAAGTGTGGTATACTATCTTGATTTGTTGTGGTAAGCGTAATAAACTTATTTTTTTCTATTATGATTTTGGGAAATGAGATGTAGATTGAGACATAACCGTAAGTTCCCTATCCACGATCTCTACAATAGTACACAAATAATTTTTCTTTTTTCTATTTTCAATTTAATTAGGTGCGTAAAATAAAAAAAATATTGAAAATATATAAAGTCATAGGTTAGATAACAATTCATTTTTTTATGTGACTTGAACCCAAACAAAAATTTAAATACCTATAAAATGCTAATATAAAATTTAAAAGTACATATTTGAAAGTATCTATAAATATTTTTTTAAATAATTATTTTTTTTTGTACTCCAATAATTTTTTTTGACTGAGTAATGAGTATTTAAATAGGTATTTTAAATACTTTAAATTTAGTTCCTGTATCTGTACTTGAATACTTTAGAAATGTGTCTTTTACAAGACTAAGTAGGTATAAATAGGTAGGATACATATTAGACTACACAAAATATATTTTACTTACGATCAATCCAAAACTGTATTCCAACGCGGATCTATGACTTCCCACGTTGTAGAAAAACACTGGAAATTGTGTTAAGTAGAAAGTATAAGATAGACGTGTGCACACAATAAATCCTTTCCAAGAAAACAACGATGATACAAATCCTAAAAAAAATAATACATTTAATAATAATAATAAAATACGAATAAAATCCAATGAAATGATTATTTGTAGTTTTGTACAATACAATGTGTAAACTAAACATACAAATGTGTTAGGTTTAGGTTAAGTTATGGGAAAAAAAAAAATTAAATACGTATCTGTCAATAAATAACCCTATTGGCAGACTTTCGAGCTATACTACATATTATTGAGTAAATGTCTAATAGAAAACCGCATAATTACTATAGTTCATATATATAAATGCTTTGGACACGAGTTCATCGGTGTAATTATAGGGTCTAGGCGAGTGATTTTACTCTAAGGTTCATTTTCAACTTTTATTTTTCATGGTTTCTCTAGTCCCTGTGACTTTTAAATTCTAATGACGCTTATGGTGGGGCGCACTCCAATGGTTATTTTGAACTTTGGTTTTCTAGGACTCTAACCCACATAATTATGAAATCCTAGTTACGTCCATGCGATGAGTCATAACTTTAATGGATTTCATCTAGACGAATGTTCAGATAAATATTTTAGATGTAAATGTATACCACTACCCGATCAAGACAAATTTCTCATCATTTGTTGTAGTTTAAATCATTTATTTTTAAGTTATCATCGTTTATTTCACATTGCGAAAGTATGACATATCATACGTTTATTTTATTAGAAAAGCATTTTTAACTATTATTGCATTATAGCTTATAAGTTATTACCACGTATTATTACGTATTGAACGATACATTTATTTTTTATTCATATATTTAACACGACTATAGAATAAACAAAAATTATAAAGAGGAAGGAGACAATCATAATTCATAACTATACATTTTTTTAATAAAAATACTTACATTATTTTAAAAACAGTTATTAACTAGAAATTACAACAACGCCAATTCGATTTATTTCATTTTTTTTTTTTTTTTTTTTGTAGGAGTCTCTATATTATGTTTTACTTTCAAAAATGTTAAACTAAGGGTTAAGTAGATACCTACGTAAAACACCCACAGGGGTAAAATTGATATAAAAATAAAAAGTAAGTTTACACGGCATAGTTATTTCGCAAACTTGAAAAAAAACATTTAAACAAATCAAACAGAATACAAAAGCAGTTACTAGTTAGATACTGAAGCAATAGAAGCATTGGAATTTGTTTCGTCAAAATGGAAATTAATGTCGAAAAACCAGAATTTAATAGTATTAATTTAAACAAAATTATGTACTAGATACTAGCATACTATATAGCATACTATATACTAGCAACTTGGATAACGTATTTTTGTACACTCACAACCGAATCGAATTTAATACTTTGGTCGATAAAAACGAATACATCATACGCGGAAAAAAATAGCACAAGGCAGTTTGGTTACGAATATATATTTATTCTTACTCATTACAGCCGGGCTGTTACACAATCGAACGGCGAGCATTGTGCATTATGTTACACAGATGAAGATACACAGGTAAGCGATTAATTTATAGTCTAAGTCGATATTCATGTTTAAAATATATTTGTCATTGTTATTTATAACAATAATAGTGCATTTTTAACAAACAATTAATATTGTCCATCAAAGTGTTTGATCTGCAAAGTTGTTCTGCTACGGCTGGTTGACGTCTGTGAAATTAAAAATATATGATCGAAAAAAAATAAAACCTCTAGGTATGATAAAAAATGATAACCAAATACGGAAAATAATTTATTGGATGTAGTGAAGCGTAATCCTCCTATCTTCCAGTTAGTGCAATTTATTATTGCTATATCCTTCTATACAACTGGAACAATCGTCATGAAACTTAAAATATGTATTCATGATTATCTGAAGGGTGCATAGATTGAGTTTGACATTTCTTAATGCTGTCATTAATTAATTATGATTAATTACTCATTTACACATTTTATGAGCGCGTATTGGGGATTTTATAAGCATGTGCGTGTTTATTTTATGCTCTCGCGTCCAATGAGTATCTCCGTGCGACGAACGCATACGACCTGGCGGTTGTTTTTAGCAACAGTGTAGTGAATAAAACGAGATAAATATAAATAGCCAAAGACGATACCGGGAACAAATACTTGATGGGCCAGTTCAAGAAGACAATGAATATTCAATTTTATGACATTAATTTAAAATATAGTACTATAGTAATTAGACTGTTGTGAATTATTGTGATAAAAAATATATATTTCGCTAAATATATGACAATTTGATTGACTTGCTACTCATCAGTCCGCCCCACTTTTGTCCGCGGACACTCCTAGTATTATTTCAAAAACAAATGCTAACTTAAAAACGAGTGTAGCCACTATATTATTATTTATTATGTACAGAGTGATTTATTTAGAAGTAAACACTGAACACTATAATTAATTGTTGTTTCGAAAAGTAATGCTCGTAATTGTTTTTACTCATAACTCATAAGCATAACTAATTAGTATGTTTTAGGTGAATCCACTGTCAACTTTTGATTTTTAATAGTCAACATAGTATGTGAACTATGATTTATTTTTATTATTCCATATTCAGAAACAAATTATCATTTAAGCGATCATTTTAACGTACAGAACACAATATTGAATGTTAAACGACTATATTGTATTTTTATTTATTAATAATAATAGCGTTTATATTTCTAACACAAATTGTAAAGCGACTAGGTGTATCGAGAAATAATATGCGATGCACTATTCACTGATTTAAACTTTTCACGATCAATAATCAATCCTTTTAATGTTTCGTTTTTATATTCTATGTAACATTTTTTGTTAAGAGGCTATAGCAGTAAAAAAACGACCGTATAAACACGCTTTCCATAGTAGATAGTATTCGGGGCTCGTTGGTCGTATATAATGTTTCTGGTTTTGGTATAAAAATAAAAATAAAAAGTTGTACTTAAAAATCTTAGTATAGTTTTTAAAATTTATTTTTGTTTTATTTGAAACATAAGAACACGAAGTGATCAGAGATAATGAATGTCGTCTACGTTAAAATCAGCTTGTGAACAAGGACGGTGTTGTGGCAATCATTTAGCTTTGGTCGGTGGGTATTTTCTATGATATCAACAAAATCAAATAAGTGGTCATGTTTTTAAATGAAAATTGATTTGTTTGCAAAAAAATAATGACGTTATAAAACCTCAAATTACAAATTAAATCCACTCCAAGAATTAAAGCCTTATTTATTGCTTTATTTATTTATGGTCTTACATTTTATATTTCATGAAAATTGCTGGAGGATTTTGGGCAGTTATACCAGTTCCCCGGGGACCAATTTGTAAACCCAGTCCGCCCCTTTGACTGTGCCATATCAGGCCTTTAGCTAGAATGTCATAATAATAATTCATTCAAACTGTATAATGTACCTCCATTGCCAGTGTACGAAACGAATATAACCCAACTGAAAAAAATGCACCAATAGATGGGCGCAAAAGCCGCGTAATTGGCGGCATCGTTGACGTTGTACACGTAATTGATGTCGCCCATTTTGGACGGGTGTATAAATGCTTCGTAAAAGAATCCAATGGCGATGATCCATCCCAATTTCAAGTAGACCTAAACGAAAAAATATTTAATATTATCAATGGTATTTTGTTTCTAATGATACAACAATCTTACCTACCTCTAAGTTTTTAGAATTTTAACTAAATACAGACGATATTAAAAAGACTAAGTATGTCTTAACTTTTAATAGTGACTCTCTAAACTCAATAATAACATAAAAAATATCTATGCATTCAGACTACACAAACATTTTATTTTAAGTCTAATTTAGTTTGTGTTGTGACACCGTACAGTCCACTAGTATATTTCTATAGCTCTCCGCTTATTAGCAAAGTTATTGTGCTACTTTTACTTCGACGCGGTGTCAACCGCTGGTAATGTGTATTTTATTATACTCCTCAAGGCTTACCTACATGTATATCTTATCTGTATCATTATGAATTCTAATCGCTAAGCAACTAGCTCTAGCTACACGAATAAAAATAAAACTACCACGAATATACAACCCATTCCATTAATTACATCAAAAATCTTAATTAATCAAAGGGGCTCTAACTCATCGTTGGACTTCTTCTATAACGAAAATGACTAGAAAACAGTTATTCACTACTCATCCGAACCTCTAAGATCATCTAATAGTCTCACATTTCCACTTGCAAAAAAAGAAACGTGTATTTTCATCTTTCCAAATTGCTTTTCACCATTAGTCCTTACTAACGAAGACATCCCAATGGTTACTGACAATGTTAAGCATTCACAGGTGGTCACAAAGTCCAAAGCCATCGACCCACCACCAAAATGAATAGAATCCAACCTAAATTTAAATAATTTTACCACAAAAATAAATTAACTTACGAATGCCTATAGTTTTGAATGTAAAACCTCCACCAAAAGAGTTAAACTGTAAACTTTTAATTCGGACTCATGCAGAGCAGTTGTCAAATTTGTAAAAGAAAGCCAAGTTACTTTCCACTCATTCCAGAATAAAGAAACCAAACAATACAGAATTGTGATAAAAAAATCTTCACTCTTCTACTGACATATCATTCATAAAAGACGAACTTACATCATTGGGCTAATTAAGAAATATATGAATGTAATCGCAGAAAATCTAGATCACCACTCACTATGTTCTTTATTGACTTAAAACCAGATAATACAACCCAGATATCTTCAAGCTTACTCTCTTATGCTACTCAAAAATAAAAGTTGAAGCCTCTCATGTCAGAAAAGACAGCCCCCTTCCTCCAATATCTTTACTGTCAATCATATTGTTAATCATACGCGCAGATGTGTTCGCTGCGGTGATCCCTGAGAATCATCCCAACGCTAAAAAGATCGAAACTAACCCGCCAAATGTGCCAAAATATAAATGTTGCTCTCATCTCATTTCCAATTCAAAATTTAAAATTTTCAGTTACGACTGTCTCCAAGCCAATCACCCAGATGACGCGGCCTATGCTTTACTAATGTGCCGCCTTACTAATTTTTACTAAAATCCCACATTTTTCTTTTTCTCCTAAATCTAAGCAACACATGTAGATTGTCATTTCATTTATAAATATTAGCTCTATACCTATTTATATTACACCAGCCTACTTCTTTCAAAGATCACCTTTTCTTGTAGAAGATTTGTCATTATTTCTTCAAACACTTATCCTACCTAAATAACAGAACATTCAGAGTCAAATTAAAAACTTAATTTTTTAGTGCATATAACCTATAATGGTTGTACATAACCTTTAACTACTTTATAAGGTATAACATATAAAGGATGGTGCACCTTTTCTCTATACAATGTTTACATCTGACATTCTTACAACTCAAAACACCCAAATTGGGACCTATGCCGACGACACTGCAGTTTTTTCATCCAGTCAAGATCCATTTGAAGTAAGCGACCTACTCCAAAACCATCTGAATAGCTTATCCCACTGGTTTAAATCTTGGAAAATTAAGATCACGGACTCCAAATCTTCTCATTTCACTTTGTCCGTCCACTCCGGTGACTATCCTCTCATAAAATTCGAGAACGCAGCCATACCACACGCAAGTGAAGTAAAATATCTAGGTCTACTATTTGACAAGAAGCTTATCTGGGGCCTCCATCTCAAAGCCAAATGAAAATAACTTAACAGCTGCTTACACATTCTTAGGCCTCTCCTGAAATATCATATGTACCTCTTTAACCACCTATTACTCAACAAATCCTTACTTCAACCTATCTGGTATCTCCCTCTAGGGATACTGCCAAATTATAAAACACTAGAACCACACTAGCATTTCAAGGCATCTGCCTCTACAAGATTGCTAAAGCCCCTTGGTACGTCACAAATATCGCACTGCATAATGACTTTCAAATTCCCACCATAAGGCAAATAGCTACCATATAATACTTACACCTACACTCCAATATGGAACCCCATCGCTCAACTTCGTTCCAAGACACTTCCGGATAACCCAGCCAGACGCATGAAATATGGCCCATAGATCTTCTCAATGTATATCACACTTAACGTGTATATTATAATAATGTCTAAAGTTATTAAAATTACTCATGTTCAAGAGCTTGTAATGTGAAACTCCTACTCAATGTTTTCTTTTTCACCGCCTCATATTATACTACACTGATTTGCTCATTGTACTCACTTGTACAAATTGTAAATTTTCTTTAAAATAAACGAATTAAAAAAAAAATCTAATTATTGCATTTTTCTGTCTTCTGTATTTTTTCTTCAGTAAGTTATTTTGTATTAGTTTTAATATAATAACTATAAAAGTGTTTTTATTATATAATTGAATGAAAATTAACACGTTCACCTTCACACACATAAATACATTTTATCATCTATACCTGTCATCGCAATGCACAAAATAAAAATAAAAACAAAAATATAGTATTATTTTATGTTATTAAATATTATAGATTTCTGACCAAGACACGTAAAAAATTAATAATTATTAATACCGCCAAAGTTACAATGGTCATACGAGTATGACAGTATTAGTAGGTATTAGTCATAGGTACTTATTACTCTCATAATTTATTATTGTATCTACTAATAGCAATAATTTCCAATTGTATAATATTATATAATATAGGTAATTTTTTTCATATTTCGTATTCATTGTCAGAACGACTATAGAAATGATAGAAATTTGTTTTATAAAATCATAGTAGGTAAATATACTCATACAGCAATTGACATTAATGTATATTATTATTTATAAAATATAAATATAAATAATGATGAACAGACTTACGCTTTTCAACGGGTAGTTTCTTCCTACGTATCGCAGGCAATAACCCAATAGGATACCCATAATGTACACGGTCAGCCTGTGAGTTGGCAAAATGTATGAGAAGTCTGCGGTGTCATACATTTGTGAAACCCTGTAGACAAGACAAAAAAATTGTCATATATTATTATTTATTTTACCATATTATGCATCTACTATAGAGTGACCGTATATATATTTAAAAAAAAAAACGGAACTAAAAATTTGACTGAGTTTGAAAATTACACGCAATTACTATATGTAACTCAGATGATAATTAAGAAAAATCAATAAATTTTTTCTGAAATAAATCATATGTTAATATTCGTATCCATAATACATACAACTTTTAGAGTTGAATAGGTTTAAATATGTTATTTGATCGATCGATCTATAGCCTAAAATAACGTTTATTTAACTATTTTAGTTATAACTAACTCGAGTTAATTTAATTTCATTAACTTTTCCAACTTAATACATAAACCTATACCTGATAACATAATAATAGCATAAGCGTATATTATGAATAAAAATATATATAATGAGTATGATTTACGAGCTTCCAAAATTGATAAACAAGTTCAATTTTCTTGTAAGCGTCACGTAATATCGAAGTCCGGTCGAGATGGTCGCCAGTCCTACGAGCGCCACCATGCTTCTCCTCGGCCACTTCCACAAGGTCCACACGAGCAGCGGTGACACCATGAACAGCTGCGAGTCAATTCCGATGTGATGCGTATGCGACAGACACTGTAAAATACAAAAAAATTGTGTTACATTAATATATATGCACATGTAAATATTGTAATTTAAAATAATTTATTAATATCATTAGTTACTATATACACATATGGGTGGAAGCGGGCTTGATCCTACCCCAAAAATTGCCTGAGCACCTCCCCCTTTTATTTATTTTGTTTAATATTAAATTATATGTAAAATTAAAAACTAAAGTATTTGGGTTGCTATGTACTGTCAACCTGAAGTCTGCAAATGTGAAAAGAGGAATATTATTCGAATTGTATTTTAATATATAGATAATTACATTTTTTTAAAAATTAATCTTAGTGATATTGCTATAATAGTTGGTTAAATAATAAAGGATCTTATAAAAACCGTAAAATTTATTATTAATTTTTTAATTTTAGAAAAATTAAACCTACACATTTTTTTTTTTATTGTTGATTTTAAGTATACAAAATAAATATAATTAAAAAAAATATAAATGGAGTGTAGGTAGGTACCTAATACTCTAATAGAGGTACCCTAAACCTATAGAGTATAGGTTATATGATGTTCATGGGGCTGTGGCATGCAATAACGAAGTGTTTTTGTTGTTTTTTTTTGGCATGTAATCCGCGGATATAGTTTAACCACTATATCTAAAGTTAGGAACATATATTATATATATATATATATATATATAATATGTAGCTTTGAAAAACAGTGCAAACAATTATTGTTACGTTGCATTTCTCGCTTTTTCTGTAAAGTGCAAATGTAGAGATTACAGTTATTCGTGAATTATGATACGTTTGTGAATTGTAATGATAATATTACCGTGTACACATTTTCGATAAACAGTGCTATAATATCAAATTGCACGTGCATATTTTTATTGATTTAACAACATTTAGTATAAGAATAACACATATACAAGTCAGAATACTTCTAAATAATTAGAGCAGAAAAATCATAGCGATAAAATATAATTTAATTACGTCATTACTCATTATACTCTATATACCTACTTAATACGAGGTGCTCAAATTACATCGTAAAACATGAATTATTTATAGCATTTTATTTAAAATATACATAAATTAAATATTATTTTCCAGCATAAAACGGGAATACCAATTAGTTAATTATAAAAAATGTATTTAATTAATAGAATTATCAGCTAGATATGAAATACGGTGTGCGGGCAAAAGAGAATAAGTCAATTTTGGCCATTTTTCGATTTTTATGTCATCTAGACGAAAAAAATGTATACGTTGTTTTGATTTCAAAAATGAAAAAATTGTTGGATTATTTGTTAGGTTATATTGGTTGTGAAAAATGAAACAAGTCATAATGATTATTTATAATGCGTGGATAAAAGGGAATAAGACTTATCAATAATATAATGAATATTGACTCATTCCCTTTTAACCACGCACCGTCCAATATATAAACATATTTAATAATCAAATTCACCAAAATCCAAAATATAATATACTAAAATTACTAATGAGAATAACATTTTGCAACATAAAAATAATATTATTTTATATTAATCATTACAAGAATCTCGTCTTTTTATTTTTAATTTTCAAAGACGTACCTATTATGTTACTTTCGTAAAATTGCATTATACATTTATTTATATAATATACAATTTTCAATAAAATAATTTATTTTTGTTTAATGGTTAAATTAATAACACTTTGAATCTTATCTTAAGAATATATCTTCAAAGTTCTCTGATAAATAATATTCAGAGTAAGGTGTTTCTTTCTTATCACCTTTACCGACAACTTTGGTGTATTATAGATACTCCACGCATATAAATTAATTGATTGACAAATAACTTATAGACTAATGGTTTAATGTTTAATTTTTGAACTTAAGAACAATATTCTGCTCGAGAATATAAAATGAAAAATGAATATCATAATTTTAAAAAAGTAAAAACTTAAATAATGATAGCAATAAAAGATAGTGAAGAATAAATTAGAAAAATAATAATTTCAAATAGTATTAAAATGTTTTCTGAAAGATATACATTTACTCAAGGGAGATGTTATAGCAAAAATATTCTTTTTTTCAAAAAAAATTTAAATGCTTTGTGTAAGCTGCGCAAAAAAGTAAATAAATATGCAAATATTATACAAACTACGATAAAGTCAATAAAGTACATAATATTGGTAACTGCAATTTGTATCAATCAAGAATCATACATTTGGAGATATTTCTGATTACAAACGAAATTTAAAGTATCGGTACCTTAAAACTTTGATAATTTTAGTATTAGTTGTAGTAAAAGAAGTGCGACCGTGTCCATGTCAATAAATTAAATGAGTCTTGTGTTTAAAGTTAATAATAAAAGTTGAAGTTTTGTTAAATTCGTTTAATTTTAAATTTAATTTACAAATTTCTGAAAACTATATTAATAAATAACTACCTAAAATAATTTCGTAATAGTTTTAAATTACTATAATTCTACTTGCATTATGATCGTAAAATACATTATACAACACATTTATTATTACATTACTTTTTTTAAATAAATTGTTGTGGATGTCAGATTGTATAATATTATATCTGCCGAATAAAAACGATTGCAGTTAGTATATTGATACTTAATTGGTTATATCGTAGTTATAAAAGAGTATTTTATTTTTTTTTTGTCGCAGCTAGTTTTACACATTGATTTTTAAAAAAATTTTATTTTGTCGCAGCAAGAAGACCGTTTCTCGATAAAAATTAATCATCGTGTATTAATCCGACTTACTTATAAAACTAAGTGTACTGCATGTAGCTTGCAGTCTATATACGGTAAATACCTGAAAAATCATATTGTTATATGATATATTCATGGAAAATTTATAAAGTAAGGTACCTATAGTAAGGCAATCTAATTCCTATGAAGTCACATTTTCGATAACACAAAATATTTTACAAGTTAATATGATATTTATGACTAAAATATAGTCACTATACCTAACTATATAGGATTTAGCTACAATATATAATTTCATATTATTATGAATTATATATAGATTTTTTTATCGATTTATTTGAAGTATATAATATATTCAGTGCTCAAATTGGGGGAGGGGGCACATAGGAACTCAGCTCCTAAATTAGCATTTCCATACTACATTTTTCTAAAAAGAACGCATGACATGGATACATGGCATTAAAATATTAAATGCCAACAAAATATTTCTTCTTTTGTATGTATTCAATTTGATAAAATATTAAATAGGTACCCACTACCTAACTCATAACTAAAAAATGTTATTTTTTTGATCAAAAATCAACATTTTTAATAGTTTGATAACAAATTTAAATCAAATCTGGTTTCAACATAATCTTATCAGTTACCTGACTTTTTTAAATAAAATTATTAAAGTTATTTGTTAAAAATATAACAAATATTTATAAAATTAGATAAAATTATTCTCCGATCACATTTTTTGTTATTGAACTCCCCCGAAACAGTTTGACCGATTTTTTGTAAATATTTGATAGGTCTGAGAATAAGTTATAGGCTATTTTTTAAACCAATTTAACATTTAAAAGAGTTGCCCACACAAGGATTTTGAGATACGCGATGGAAATTGAAAATTATAGTATATAAATATATAATATATAATATATATATATTATATATATACTATATTATTATTTATTAATGATTGCCATTGGTTACGACTTACTGATTATAATAGTAATAGTAGAAATTAGTATTTTATCTATATATATAAAAATAAGTGTACATTTGGTATAAATTTTATAGCTCAAGATCCACCGAACCGATTTCGATAAAAATTTCAGGGCATATTAACATTGATATGTAGATGGTTTCTGTGAAGTTTGTACGCTGTGCGATATGTGGTTCCGGAGTTATGGCCTCTTAAGTTATGGCCCCCTTTGTTTCGTGTGCGCGGTTTCAGCGTGCGTGCGTGTGTTTCCGTAGTTATGT
>JACXSJ010000196.1:31599-58190 GCA_014851325.1 Pentalonia nigronervosa
ATGTGTAATAAATAAAACCTCATTCATACCGAGCATTTTTTTTTTTTAAAAATTACGAATTCCTTTTGTTTGTTTTAAGTTTTTTTTATATAAAAGTTTAGCTTTTTTATTTATCGAATGAGGCAATACGAAATCGAAAAAATCCCGGTTTTCACCTGAGGTGACTTTTGCCCGGGCAACGCCGGGTGGGACAGCTAGTTTTGTATATATAAAATATAATTTCCATTGGTTAATCGGGCAAATGTGGTAAACGCATGCATCAAATCGTAGCGTTTACGGATTTGAAATAATAAATTATATCATATGAGAGTTGAATATACATTGTTATTTTTTTCACGGACAAATTAAGATTACCATTGATTAAAGATAATACATATATATATAAATTAATGTCTGTATGTTCTTTATGCTTTCCTACACTATTCGTCCGATCGTCATGAAACTTTTGAAAGTTGTTGAGTACACTCCCGCGAACGTGTCTGTCATATAACCTATATATCTATATACATATGTAGGTATATATATATATATATATAAATGAATGCCTGCCTATCCTTAACGCATTCCCAAACCGTTTAACTAATTGCGATAAAATTTGGGACAAAGATAGATTGGACCTCTGGGGAGAAGATAGTCTAATTAAAAAAAGGTAGAGGTCCAACACCAGAAGGTGCTCACACGGGGATTTTGAAATTTGCTATGTAAATATTTGTTTATAAATGATTGCTATTGGTGACCATGGTCGTTATTGATTTGTATAATCTCTGTTTATTTATAAGGTTGTCATTGGTTACATATTTTATAACTATTATGATTAATAAGAATATACCATATACACATTTTTGCAAATAAATTTATAGAAAAAAAACCACAAATTTTTGGCACAAACAACCGTCGCAATGTTTTTTATAAACCTACCTAATTCTGATTTCATTTATTTACACACCTCATGGGGAAATTACCCGTTTTTGCCAAAATTTGATATGATCGATTTCACCATCGTTTGTTACCACCAATTTAAAAAAGGTTCGATTCCATTTCCTCCAATCTACTTGCTATGATTAATTATAATAATATATTCCATATTTTTAATAAAAAAGGAAAATCTTCATTGTTCATAAATCCTAAGTGTTTTAGTTCATCGTAAATCGTTAATATGTTTTAAATTAATTTGAGTTTACTGAAATTACGTTCACATGATGCGATAGTACAAGGCACTGTTCATTACAAACGAGCAATAAGCTTCTCTTTGCAAAATTATAAATTTTTATAAATGGTTTTTGTTGTTAACATGTAATTAATATTTTGAAATTAAGTTAGTAGTTACTATACTAATTATTTATTATTAAAAAATGTATTATATTAATTAATAATTACATAACCTTGTTATGTACCTATATATTTTTAAATCATATAAGAAATATAATAATAAGTTTTTTCTTTTTAATAGGTTTCATTTTAATTAAGAAAAAAATAAAAGTTTGAAATAATGAAAAGTGTAAAATTATCAACATTTAGTTAAAAATAATATATTATACTAAGAATTATTTAAATTTAATTTAATAGTGGTAGTAATTAGGAGAGTGTGGGGGCAAAGCTTCCAACGGATAATGTTAAATTAATGTTCAATTGGAACGCTGTTTATTCAATTTTTATTTGAGTTCCCTTTCTTTCAATTTCCCAATTCGTGCACTGAATATATCCTCGCATAGCATTACCATATTTTTGAATCCAAAGTAATTGTGGATGAACAGGAAGTTTCTCCACCAGGTTTTTTCACAAATATCGGCGTGGTGTTTGACTACTAAATTCCATTGCGGACCGGAACCCAAATTTGGTAAGATCAATGTGCAGAACAATATGATGGCGCCCATTGTCGGCACCAATCTGCAATGTCAAATTATAAATAATAAATATATTGTCATGCTTGCATAAAATTCACGTTTTATTATATAATAAAAATAATATAGACGGCTTGATAGTTATAGGCTAATGAGGCATAAATCTCACCTCTATAATAATAAAAAAGAAAATTAAAAATATTTTTTCACATTTGAACAATTATTTATTATTTAAAATTGATTATAAATAATTCAAGTTCTTTTTAAATCTTGTTAGTTTTAATTAATCCAGAAAATTATAAACATGATAACACAACATCTGTAACGCTGTTCATGTCTCACCACTAGAGATGAAAAATAAATTTTCCTCTGTTCTCACCGGTAAAAATAAAAATATAAGATAACGATGAGAGTTAAAAATATACGATATAATGAAAAAGAAAAAATATCTCACTCAAAGATAAACTTTTTTTTTATCGGTTAGTAATAATTTTAGTATATGACAACATTTTATTATAGAAAAATTGGTATTATGAACTAATTTGAATAATTCTTTATCATAATGATCTTTATAATAATGAAAAATTTAGTAATCTTAATTTATCATTATAAAATTATGTTATGTATTCACGATTATAAATAAATATAATACGATAGGGTAATTAAACCATTCTTATATCATTTTGAAAAATGTATTGTTAAAATGATAATAAGTAACACTATTGTCATTCGCACCGTTAGTGTTTTCCACAGCTATATAGATATTTCGGTTTAATCATATTTATCGTGAACAATATGTACTATTTCACATTTTCATGAGTGTAAATCAATGAAAAATTAAGAAGGTATATATATATATATATATATAAAAAAAATCAGGGGTAGTCAAACAATTCTTTCATTAGGAAAATAAATTAGCCTTCTGTAGAAGTCAGCAATGGTAAGTAGGTTGTAAAATTAACCAACAAGAATTCCTTAAATGACATTACAAAATTAAAACATGAAGATAAAAATGTACGTAATTATTTTTAATTAACTTATTATCTGTAATTAACATTGTCTAAAAATCATCATTAATAAATCTCAATAACGACTATTTGATTCAATTAGTTCCATAAATTACTTGAATGTATAAGCTTTGTCCTCACTGGATATATACCTATTATTATTATTCCTAATTACTTGTGACTTAAATAGCATCCCGATTAATTCAGGCTTGTTGTTAATTAAAATATTGCTTATGGCATCGTACGAACCTGGCAAATCTAGAAATGAATTCTTTGGGCAAATCGATCGTGCCCTTTCGATCTAAATGTCTCAAAAACGATATCGCCGTCAATAATCCGCTCATGAATATGAAAGGATCCGTGTAGAGACTCGCTGCTCGAGCAATAACAGTCCACTGTTTTCCGAGATGCTAGAAAATATTTCAAAAAATTATACTGATATATTATGAGTGATGACAATTACATTTTAGATCGATTTCTTATCGATCGGTGTTACATATTATTTTAAGATTAGGTATTTTATAGTTAAATTTTCATAGTTATTCTAAAAAGTATTAACTTTATCTATTCAACATGTTTTTTTTTAATAATTTAAGATATAACAATTGCTTATTACTTTAGCAATTCTAACATTTCCCTATTATTAGAATTTTGGATCCCAAATCATGTAGGTATGAATGGTAGTTGATAATATATGGATCATCTCAAATTACACACTAAAATAATCTAGTTACTGCCTAGATCAACGATTCATTTTTGCCCTTTTCAAACTCTAAATTCCTTCTTCAGACCTTCCCACTACTGGAAGCTTATATGGAAAGATTGGAGATCTAAATGGTCTTCGCTTCCCTAGACAACACCCTTTAGTACAGATTATGTACCCCTAGAATTCCTTCTAACCAATGTTTTGACCATCAGTGAAATAAAATACCGGTTAGTAAAAAATCATTAAAAAGGGGACAGTAGGTAACCGTTCTGTTATTCAATATGAGTCAAGTATACCTTATAAGCATTGTATTGGATGTGTAAGTGTTGAATTTGAATTCAATGATAAATTATTGAATACGATGAAAAACAAAGACGGTCAAACTTTTTGGTATCCAAGGTTATCAAACAGTTATTATAATAATATTAAAAATTTAATAAATTTTCTTATATTTTTTTTGTTTTTCCCGATTATTTAGAGAAAAAAACTGAGAATATATAATTTTAACCTCCCAAAATTACCTACTAACTAAATTCAATTTGCTATAAAAAAAATCTATCAAAGTTGATGATAAGAACATTTTTTCGTCTAAAAAATACATTGTGTAGGTATTACAGATACAAAAATAAAATTATTAAAAAAAAAATTCATCATTGGAAAACCAATTCATTCGACGCTACGCTCAAACTCTAAATTACGAAAATCCTAAAAAATATACAAAATAAAATTCTTTATTTCTTTTCAACATATTTTAATATTTATATATTATACTCGTTTATACCTTATTCCGTGCAATACAATACAATGAAATTACTAAGTTCTAAACCTAAATTTAAGCTCCCCCCCACCGTCTTATAATTTCAAATACCTAATTTTAACAAATGTTATTTAATTTTTAAGAATTTAGTAACAGATTACATTTTTTTTCGTCTTGCATTACAACTTATACAATATTATATACCTACATTAAAGTGCATATTATATTTGATACTGAACTAATTAGACTTGACGGAAATACAAAAATGAATTTAGAAATATTTTCTTAAGCAAATTTATGAGTTACAAAAAATAATAATATTCACATCCTGTTTTACTAATGAATATTATTATATTATAACAATAATGACACGATTTGAACCACAATGATTGTTTGGGGTTTTTTCCTTTTTGAGCTATAGGTGTACCTACACGTTAAACGACGCGAAACGCAGAACGACGGGTCAAGGTGAATCGTCAAACCGTCGTGATCGCAATTATAAAAGCCTGTTGATTCAATATTCCGATGCACACATTTATACATTTAATATGCTATTGTGAAATGGTTTCGGTCATTTCCCGGTGCGTTAGTTTCACGTTTGAATTCGCAATCAGCAGCATTAATGCGCTATCATCACTGTTGGTGCTACCGGGTACTACCTGAAAATATCGTGGCAACAATATAGGCATATAGCTATCTTAGATACCAACGCAGAATAAGTATAAAATAAACTATAATATTGTCCGCGTATACCTTTTATTGGTCTATTTAGTTTTGTTTATGAAATCGTTAACTGTTATCTATAAACCTGTTTCATCATAGAAAAAAAACTGTTATTTCGTATTTAAGATATTCAATAAAAAGTTCAGCACTTTTTATTTTTGCTTAAATTATGCTAAATTATGATTAACTGCAGTATGTTTTATATAAACTATTCTATAACTGGCAATATAATTATAGTAAAAGGAACAAAGAATTTGACATGAAATCGAGTGCAGATCCAGATTCTCGGATTATGTATCTGTTTGCTCTTTTAAATGTATAAGCTTTCACTTGAAAAAAGATCATTAGCCCCAAAAAACAAATCGACTAAATCTTCGGCAATGAATAACGAATAATCTCGTACCAATAACCGTCATACCCGTACCATTTTATCATTTAATATTTAGGTAAGTGTTACCTCCGTCATGGCGGTCCTGTTCGAATAAGGGTTGAAGAACATCGCCATGGACTTGTGGGACGCCAGTAGCATGATAGCGTTTAGAGCACGGATCCCATGAACTGATCTGATGTCTTCGGGCAATTCATTAACGCTCAACAGCTGCCGAAAGTTCCTCTTTAACGAAAATGAGTACAGTACCTTTGACATGGTGCCTGGAAAAAAAAACGAGTTGATGTCAATAAATCGATAACCATCGAGTGTCATATCGTCCACATGATCCGCGGTGCACTCACTTTCCGTACTCTGGAATATGTTGTACTTGTCCATAATGGTAGACAAGATTATGACCAGGAACAGAGTGCCAAATACCGACCTGTAATGTAATAAGTATAAGCACGCGTCAATTTTAATAATTATTATTTGACAATTTTTACCCATAACACAACCATAGCCTAAACAATGTCGGTGCATGTTTTTAAAAGTCATGTTTTAGAATACCAAATTTTAGGAAAACTATAAAATTTAAAAAAATATATGTTTTAGAATACAACATTTTTAGAAAATGTGTGTTTTACGATAAATAAATATAGATAATTTTAGATAATTTGCATTTTGTATTTTATATTTTATACGTATATAATACTGAATTTAATCACTCAGTTGTCAAAATACATAAGAAATCGCAATAAATCAAATAATTATAATAAGTTTTTATGGTTTGTTGCTAGTTCTTTGTACGCGGACTTGGCGTTGTGGGCTTTACGGCGTTGAGTGGACGAAACTTAATGTCCATTTTGTCAGAGAACCTTTATATATATTTTGTTTTTTAATTTATTGCAATGTACTTATAATTTACATAATTTACGCAACTTTCGTCTTTTGGACTTACACTGCGATCAACGAGCCCGTCGTCGGTACGATAGAAGGCCTAAACGTCTGACACATGTCTGGATCTACTTTAAGACGCAAATTGATTTCGGTTGTGTCGACATACTTCGACAGCAATAAATGCATCTCATATTCGATGTCTGCTGGAGAACAGCTCGCCGGCGCGCAAACGGCCCAGTTCATGGTGGAAAACCTCGGGACGCGATGGCCGGGCTGAAAGACAAAATCATGTTGTACAGTGCAGTGCATTGAAAAATTAAAACAAACTATATGTTATTGATAAATATCCTCGTGTAAAGACTGAGGTAAATGTACATAGTTTCACAATATCTTTATTATTAGATCATCACATGACAATAAATAACAGCGAGTAATGTGTGACCTCTATTATATTTAATTTTCAGAGTTTCATAATGAATACCTATAAAACCCATGTACAATTATGTACCTACCAATAATTACAATTTACAATACATGCTTATATTAATTAAAATATGCAATTTACATTATGTAATTTAATGTATTTTTAGAAATTGTAGGGTCATAAACATCCGAGCTCTAATAATATATATTATGTTTTTAAAATATATCATAGGTACCATTTAATATCATATTATATTACATTATATTAAACTTATTTCTGTTTAACTATATTTTAGTTTATCATATTTTATTTTATCTTACTATGTTTAAATTGTTTACTTATGTTTACTTGTATTGTACTTTAACGAGTATTACTGTACGAGTATGCGCCTGACACAAATAAAAACAAAATGTCGTTAAAATAAAAATTACCAGCCTATACACTTAGCCTTGCACACCTGCTGAATAAATATATATAATGTTCTATACGTGAAAAATTAACAATTATTTCCCTGTATAAGGCTGGCTACTGGAAAATTTATATCTGATTTGAATTGCCTTGAAGTCGTTTTTATTTTTAATCAGGACATCTACGAGAGTTCGAAGTACAGGTAGTTAAATTAAATGAAGTGACAGTGATAAATTGTTATTTGGCTAAAAGTGCTATAACTTTTCGAATAGGTATATATCGTTATATATTATATATACTTATTGTTAAGCAACAACAATAAGAACTTCCTAGAATAATACACGCTGCTCGATCTAGAAAAATCTCAAATTAATTATGATTCCGTGATAGATTGAATTTTGTTTGAACGAAATTGCTAACTATATTATAAACTTATGATTAGGTACACAAACTTCTTATATTACTCAGCAGTTTTGAAGGTTATATAGTCTGATTCCTGAATTAATAATACATCGAAATAATTTATGTTACAGTGATATTTGTGACGCATTTTATTTGCAGAAGACTAATATTGTGAGTAGGCAAATGATTCTTGCTCAACATTTTTTTCTCCGCACCTATAAAACATGCAATTTATCCAGGAAACCAGAATTCAAACTTAAAATATATTTTTATGACATTTTACTAAAATGTATTATTGATTTTAAATTAACTTGAAGCTTTGCCCAGTACCGGTCTATATAAACATAAATATCTGATTTACTATAAAAAAAAAAAAAAAAATTTTTATACAGTTTTGAGAAATTTAGTCAAGGTATTTGTTGATCTTCTTATTTATACTTACGACATGAGTCATAGAAAAAAATTAATTTTCATTTCAAACACGTATAAAATATGAAAATTATTCAGTTGTTTTTTCAAGAATATTATTAAATAAACAGTATTTCAAAACCTTTTTGTTTTTCTTTGTCATATAGTCATATTCACTTTTTACAGCGGATTAATGGCTTAAAATCCATTTCATTTGTTTACAATTTAATCCATTTTTTAATAGTTTAATTGTTTTCGAGTGTAGGGCTGAGGTAACGTTACGTCAGCTCATACATTAATTTTATTGGTATTGTGGTATTCTAAATTTGATCGTGAAAATTCATACTAGTTATGTGCTAAATATTAATATAAAAAAATCAAATTTTTTAACGGAAGTCAGAACGCATACATTTTTTATCCCTATTTGTGGACAGCCTATATATCTACAAATACATAGTGAAAAAAATGCCTATAGGTAAACACACCAGTTGTCCCAGTATATACCTATTTATAATTTATATTTATAACATTTTAAACCTATACAGTTAAAATAATAAATTTTCTGAGATTTTTGCTCGATGGCTAATAATTGCTCTATAAAAAATATAAAAATGAAATCAAAGTGAAAAAAAAATTTTTGTCACTAAAAGTTCAATCGTTAACGACGCCGGTCGAACAGTCAGAAAATGACATTTTTCCGTCTGTTGTACAGTATTAGAGATTTAGGTTTGAAAAGTTACTGTCCGGATCAGATTAATATGCGTGATGAAAGTGTCGATAAGTTTTGTCTAGTATAATATATCAAACACAAACTATATAATATTATGGTCGGTGAATTACTTCCGTGCTGTACCGTGAAACAGTTTGGCGTATCTTTAGTGCGCAAGAACGCATTTCATTTTGGATTACCGTAATAATTTCGATGGAGGCTGTTTCAGAGACGATAGTGGGGAAGGAGGGGGTCGTGATCGAAAATAGTACGCGTGCGGCCCGTGCAGAAAGGCAATCTCGTAGTCTTGGGCGCAAGTGTCCCTCGCCGGCGACTCGTGTCGCACAAGCGTCACCCGAGACTGAAATAGATCACTTCCCGCCCAAGTCAAACATTAAACTATTTTGGTACAGAGCCCCTTGTAAACCTACTCCAGTTGGCAGTTCCAGCAAGGCGGCCGTTACTCTTTTAGTTTGCTATGAATGTTTGCTACTGGTTTCAAATTACTACCGTGACCGCGATCGGTTGTCGACAACCATATTTTTTTTTGTAAAAAAATATTTTAGATATTACTCTCGCGAATCATTTAAAAAAATTCGATCAAACCATATGTAATAGGCATACCAGTTAAAAATATAATGGCCGTATTAGCATAAATATTATTATTATAGGATTAAAATAATTTTACGGTTGTTGTATATATATACGATTTGTTTATCTTGAAAAACGTGACTGACGAATCAACCGTAGACAAACAAAGCTATATATCATATCGTGGTAACTTCATTATTTTTAAAATATTCAACTATTCTCGATAAAGATTTGATATTGGCCATATTTCATTATACGATGACAGTAGCTGCTGGTGAGTACGTCATACTCGTCATGTTTGTTTAATATCACACTATATTTTATTTTAATGATATTTGCCAAAGACTATATTACGCATATACTACCTATATATACATACAACTAAAATAAAATTTTATGATGGCAAGTGTTGCTATAGTTTGATATTATGTATTACACAATCATTTCAAGATAAACGATTTTTTTTTTTTTTTTTATGGTAAATGCGTTTCGCGCAGACAAACGGCATTTTTACAAAACAATATAAAAGTACAAAGCCACAAGCAGTCGACTTCCTTGTGTCTGTATAACACACGCTGCACACGTCGTGTACACATAAACTACGTAATTTATTACTCTAAACTCCAAAACGCATTAAAATGACATATTGCCCAAACAAATGGAATACATTAGGTATTATAATATATAATAGCTGGTTAACGTATGTACGTTCGAATCGTGGCACACACGTTGCGGACATCGGAAACGTTGTAAACACGTAGAAAAAAAAATAGAAAAACAAGCGATGAATAAAATATAAGGTACAATACCTATATAAAAAAGGTATATAACTTGCAGGTCGTACCTGTACATTTTGAATATCTCCTGACAATTGCAGTGACTATATATACAGCCACGTCTACGGCGTATAAGTGTATAATAATATTATAATGTATAGGTAGGTCGTAGGTATATATGAAATAATATTATGACAATATGCGAGATGCACGACATACCAGTAAATTGGGTTAGATGGGTTCAATTGGTTAAAATGGTAAAAATAGTTATCAATTTAATGCTCGCGACTAACCACGACTGCACACAAAACACACGAGTTGTGACCCGATTACTGCATATTATAGAACAGTATAAACCTACGTTGTGGCTTTCATGTTTGGGGACATGATACCTTCTCCCCATAAGCACCTGTTATAATATATTGTATTATTATTTTGTAATTTAGTATAAAAATATTAATAGGATTAATATTATTTTTTCATACATATGATATATATTTATATTGATTGGCTGATTGTTTTTTTTTAGATAATTTTTTTTTATATTACCTTAGCTATATTTTTCTTTATTCAATTTTATTTAATAGTAATAATATATATATATATAAATTGGTCCCTGTCTCCCTTTAAAAATACGCGACTGGAACAGTATAATTTCTTCTCACATTATCACCCTCAACTTGGAAAAAAGTCTCATAAGTTGCACTTTGTGTTGTTTAAAGTTATCTATAATATACCATGCAGTTTTAATTTATGTAATTTCATATATGTATTTATTTTAAATATAATTTAATGTAATTGTGCGTATTGGATCAACCAATATCTTAAACAATGAGCATTTTTTTTTTTATTGAAATTCAAGAAACTAGTAATTTTTTCCTTAAATACGCATTACGAATGTATTATTTAAGGCTTTATAAGTGTTTGATGTCTAAAATATTTTATATAAAATATTTTGCCATCTGGTTTCTAGACTTCTGGTACACAGGACAGCTGATTGGAGCAGAAATATACAGATACATTGACTATAAATAAATGTTTCCTATAATTCTAACTAATTTACTGGTACTTCAATGACAGAAAAAATGTTTAGATTAAGTTAAATAATGGAGGAAGAAAAATGAAAGTAATATACAATAACTAGCTACTAGTTACATTCTAATTAGATTTTTATATAATTAATGTTTGTATAAAAAATTAAATTCTAAGATTTTATTATTAATCGTTAGCCGACAAAATGGTCGTAGTTGTGTGATATAATTGATAATGTGGTAAGGGGGGGGAGTACACCAAGTAAAAAAGGATCAAATATTATGTAAAAATTCCCGACTATGTAGTTATGTCCACTATAGTAATAAATATTAATTGTGTATCTGTATCAAACATTCATTCATGTGTAAATTAAATGACAGATTGATATAAATTATACAGCTTATACATAGTATACGAGTTGAAAACAATTATAATGATCCTTGATGGGTATTTTTTTTGTTCTTTAAATATGTTGGCTGTAGGACAACCACATTAAGCAGTTCTTGTCTAATTTTATATTCTGAGCTGATTCTCAGTATTTTTTAAAAGAGTCATGAAAAAAAAAAATAGGAAAAGTAGGAATTTTTAAGCAAAACTAGTTTTTAACAAAATAGATTTTGGTTTTTATAATTGTAATTCAAAACTATAGGTAGTTGACATTTTCACCAAATATTCATAATATTAGATTTTACTATACAGTATAGACTTCATATAATTTTCAAAATATTTTGATTCTTTTTGTGCTAGATATTTAAAATATTCTACTTTTTTTTCAATTTATGTGCTATGATAGAAGTTTATTTTCGGTAAAAATGCTTGAAAGTTTAACTAGTTTCCTTATAAGTTGTTCATAACCACTATTAACGAATATTTATAAATTAAAATAAATAGTCATAAATTTGTTTATAATCATTTTAAGTTTAAATCTTATGATATTCATCAAAGTCATGAAAATTTGTAAACTATTTTGTTGTCAAAAATGCATAACATGAAAAGGGTTAATACACATTCTTTCGCTTATTGTAAACGATTTAATTTACAGACTGTAAAATATATTATTTAAAATGAAAAAAATATTAAAATATATTATAATTTATAATTTTAGGTGCATATATTATACTCGTATAGTTGTACTAAAGAGCAATTGCGTACACACTGGCGGACGAAAGCTTTATTTTCGTAAATAATGTATACAAGCGATAAGTTATCTTACAGGTTTAATATTTTTTTCATTATATACAATAAATTAGATCGATGTCATTATCGGGAGACCGTGGTATGTACTATTCATCACTGAACCGTGTAATAACAATTTGTTCATCAGCTGTTGAAACAACACTCTAAGTTAGGTATTTATTAAAATAATAATAATAATAATAATATCGTTACTATCGATATGTTATATAAGTAATAACTAGTTTGACATTCACGGTACATTGATTTCCTATAATTATCAAACTTCGGAATATAATAATATTAAACCTATACCACGCAATATATTATTAAAACATCTTCTTTTCGTATTTTTTTCACGGTCGCTCAACAATGTTGAATTCGATTCTCTGCGGATTTACATTCAATTACGCAGACACTCATGTATGTACCTGCCTACCCAGTACCCATCATATTACAATAATTGCTATTATTGAATGCGTATACTTGACACACTAAACTATATGCTCGTGTTCATGAGGATATATTTATGGCATCATAATTACGTATTTATATCAGGTCTTGCAAATAATGCTGTAATAACGTTATGATTATAACATCATATATATAACAAAAAAACTATTGAAGTTTGTAAATGTAACTACTAAAATTTCAAATTACAATTTCAAACAAACCTATTCCAAACCCATTATTGTGGATCTATTATTTTAGTATTTATATAAAGTTAAATAACTCAAAAACTACCCGTACGAAATTTTGATTCTGATACGTTAACAATTTCAGAAAAAATATCCACTAAATAATTTACTGTAAAAAAGGGGGTTCTCATTTAAACAAATTAAGTTTGTATCTCCATAGAGCACTTCTTATGTGAAGTATAAAAAATCTCAAGAATTTGAAAATATGGTCTTTAAGTATATTTAAAAAATCTAAATATCAGATTTTGAATAATTGCATTATTGGAGGAGAAAAAGGTGGTGAGTTTTTGGTGAATCGTCTTATATAAATATATTTAATGGTTTAATCAAGTTATGAAAGCTCACTCTGTGAGCCAGCTGATAAGTCTCGGTTTTTAAACGTATTTTAATAAAAACATAATATATAATTCCATTTATAAATTATGTACATTAACTATACGGACAATAAATAAATATTAAAATAATATATATAATATCAACAATCGTAACTATGTACTGGTAACTAACGGACAGACACAGCGGGGTTATGAGGTGTTCTGAATTTATGTTTAGAAACTTAAAACTAGATTATTGCATTACTAGGTAGTATAATAATATAACTACTTACGTCTTCCAACCGACTACGAAAGGCTGAATGCGAATGCATAAGATCTATTATGTATTTTAATTTTTCGTTGGCATTAGACGGCAACGTCATTTCCACGTATGTTAAACAGTATTGTCCTCTAATGCCCAAGTTTTCATCGTTCACTCCCAGGCACTGGTCAAAGTCTCCGAACTGGTTAATATTTCCATTCAGAATGCCCGATGGTATTTTTGCTGAAGAATCATACACTGAAATCAAAAACATATATTAACATTCACTCATAGAGTCAAACATCAACCGTGACAAATACAGTAACGAAATTTTTTAACATAATTGCCTTAGGCAAAACTGATCTGTAATGCAAAATTACATGTATAATTGTATAATTTATAAATATGACGGTATTCAAATTGTAAATAATCTACATTAAAAACTGTTAAAGGGTCAATAAATGAATTAGAGATCGAAGATATACATTATTAAATTATGACATCATATATCTTACATGGTGTAAAATGGTGGTATTTTAATACACATCAAGTTCCAGTGTCGATGTGTCGTATTCATATAAACAATCTTTTCAATATCGTTGCTATCTCTGCTTAACTAGTAGGTAGAGAGATGTAAGGGTACTGGCTAATTTTTCAAATATTTTAATGTAACTTTGCTACCTTTTTTTGAGTATGAAAAACGAAGAAGTTTAATAGGCCACCCGTATCATCAAATACCAAAATATGTTAATACGTTGTTGTTATATCAGGTTCCATTTATATTATTGACTAATATTGTTCAAATAAATGTTCAATAATATTATACGGCAGAAATTATTGTTTGACATCTAACAATTTTGATAAGAACGGAACATGATAAGCTAAATTATATTTACTACCTATGCATAATATTATTGTTATATTTTTAATTCCTAGGATTTACTTTTATTTTACGTTTTATTCACTTCAGAGGAAAAAATGTACATTTTAATAGTTATTATTTTATTATTAATCTAGTGTGAGGCACGTGTTTCAATGCTTGAGACGATTATTATATTATTTTTAAGTAATTTTGTTTCTACACGACTCACGAGTATTCGATATATACTTTATTCATAAATTATTATAAAATGTTATATTTTAGATTTTGGAGCAAAAAATATATTGATTTTACGATAATGTGTGTTTTTTTATGTCTATTATCACTTTTTTAGGGAATAAAAATGCTTCAATTTTCTACTTCAGCAATTTTTCAGATATGAAAGTGAATCTACTTGGTATGTTCAAAAGGTCAGTTTTAAAAATTTCCGATGCATCCAAAAAAACAAAAGCAAAAAATCAAGAGAGATTTAACGAGATTAACAATGAAAATTTTCGATTTTTTTTTGTTTAGAAAAAGTTACTATTGGTTATAAGCTGTAATACTAGTAGTAATTAATAGTATTTTTTTCTTATATAAATGGTTGCATTGGTTACAGAAATAAAAAATTCAAAATTTTTTCTTAATGTTACTTATAAAACTTAATATAGGCTACATCTTAAAACAAAGTATGGACTAACCTTCCAGGATAATAATTTTTAAGATAATATGAAAATGCAGTGTTTTTGAATTCAAGCTACCTAGTATTACTAAAACGATAATATTGTTATAAAATATGCTAGGCTGACACATCGTATCAGCTCAGAATCGTTTTTTTGTATACAATGATTTATCATTGAATTCAAATTTAACACATCCACTACAATGACACACTCAATAACTATACTGTACAGCAAAGCGGTACCCAATTTTCCACTTTTTTTATTTTTATTTAAGTGCATAATAATAGTAATTTGTCAATGGTCCCTCGTTCTAAGAATAATTTTATAAATAAAAAGTAATATATTATATACTTTAATTCGTGTACGCACATTGTAACATGAACAATTCGGTTAAAATCTGTAAACGAAATTGATTGGTTTCATGAATAAATATAATTTTTCGTATGATTAATGGGTTGGTCATTGTTTTGCGATTTTGCCATAATAAATATTGAAATTACGTGTAATATACATATTATACTAGGCATCATTTGCAAAACACTTGGAAAAAGCTTGAAGGTTTTATACGAATTGTATATTCAATGTACGTACTACGTACTATGCCGCTTAACGTCTACTGAATATTAATAGTTTCCAGCTATTCGGAACAGGTGGAACTATACAGGTAATATGACGTATAATATAGATACAAGTGTACACAAAGTATTGCGTAGTAACGTATAGGTACTAGTTTGAACTTAAAAAACCTCCAGTTCATAAAATGCTCGTTGACACTCTCCAATACCAAGCCGTGTTGCGAATTCCGTCCGATATAATAAAAAAAGTACCAGGATCTGCTTCTACAAGTTTTAGTAACGAGTAACCTAAACTATATCAAAATTGTTTGTACAACAGTCACTTGACGTATTCTTAAAAAGAGCATTAAAATATGCACGTTATACTTTATCCGCTTTTAATTGTCATTAACATAATAATAATATGCAAAATACGCCAAATAAAAATATTTGCAACTATACTAATTAGAAACAAATTCTGTTTAAAAATATTTAATTAATTAAACAAGTAATTAAAAAATGTGTACTCTATTTTCATATTAAATTCCTGATTAATATTAAAGGTAGTGAATATTTTGGAATGTTATTGTAAATAAATTGTTTTGTATACACTCATCTATAAAATAAGTAGACGTGACGAGTTATAGGCGGGGTATATACTTTCATGCCTAATCTGCAGCGATATAAATACAATAATTTGTATGACTATTTACTGCAATATACTTCGTAGAGTAGTTCCTATTTTTTATTTTTTAAATTTTGTATACACATCTCATAGTATATGTGTTATATTAATGTACTATTGAAGACTAAAATAGAGGCTACTGCGCAGGAAATAATGTCTTTATTACAAATTTTAACTTTCAATACAATCCAAAATCAGTGACGAAAATATCAATTATCTTATTTCAAAAAAATTTTATAAAACTGATTGATTGAATTAGGTATTAATCTACGGTAATTTATACTATCATAGTTGTAGGTAATCGACGTGTTTAAAACAACAGCTGAATTCACAACAATAGAAAACGATATTGTTCCTTGTGCCATGCTGTGATGCTGCATCAGTGAATTTATTAATAATTAATTAGCCAACAAAACAACATTTTAAATAATTTTGATCGTATCATTAATGCCTACTAAAATAACACAATGGGGATTATCCCAAAACATCACATAATATTACAATTATTAAATAAATCTAAAATTCGAATTAGTTAATATTCACACATAACTATGATGAAGTATGCGTTTGAAAGCTTTTTTTCGAACACCCAGTACCGAATTCCTACAATCCTACCCACGTTGATGATACTACTTATATAGAAACAGTGTACTCATATTATTATTTAACCAACATTTTAATTTAAAAAAATTGTCATTCGGTAAACCATTTTTATAGTAACAGTTTCACTTACTTCTTAAAGCCCATATTGTTAATTTTTCTAACTCTTTCAAATAAATTTGACTATGGTTCTTGCATAATTCGTTTGAACTGCTTAACACAGCCATCGGTGGACTTGCAAAAAACAATCCTTGAATCGTGTTTGACAGCAATATGTCGTTTTGTTTATAACCTAAAACACAAATGACAAGCATAATTAAATTGTATTTGAGTATATAGCCGTGTATATAGTAAATATATTATTGTATATATGTAATAAATTAAACACGCATAGTATTTTCAGTGTTTTTTTAATTTTTTAAATTGAGCTTTTTTCATAATTCCTTATTTATATAAAATATTTATTTAAACGAAAAATTCACAGTTTATAACAAATCAAATATCAATATATTTAACATTATATAATCGTCGTACCTACCCAGTACGCTGCAATAAAACTTATTTTATAAAGGGGACACAAGTCGACTACATCATTATTATCGATATTATCCAAATACTTAAAATCGATAATTGTTATTGATTTGTTATTAAGCACCAATGTATTTTTTTTTTTTAATTTAATAATTGATTTATTAATTTTAGGTATTTATTAATAATTATAACATTAACAAAAAAAAAACTAAGGAACAAAAATAGTGACTAATTTACAAAATAAGTTTTTATATTTTTTTTTCTTTTTGTTTTCTTAAATTTACAAATAGAGCTACTAATTGGATATTATTACGAACTTTTTCTAGCTTATTATTAATTTTTTTTTTAAATATTTATCATTGTTTAATCTTTGTTCGTCGATATTAAGTTAAGTATCTTGTTCAAATTGTCTTTTAAACGTTCTGCTCCACTATCATATTTATATTCAATACCAATGTCTGATCTTTGACCACCCATAGTATATTTGCTTACACTACTATTATAATTTTAATTACTATATGATTTGTCTGTATTAAATATGTTGCCTTGCACTTTTTTGTTTAAATTGTCAGATGTTGTTCGTAAAGTCATATTATTAAAAAAAAAAATGTTCATCGTCTTTACTTAAATGCCCTAATGCGATTTTGGATAAATTTATTTTGTCAGTTGAAGATAAAGTCGGAGCAATTGAAATATTAGAAAATACTTCATGTACTGCACAAAAATGTTTACAAAATGCTCCCCCCTTATACTGATATACATTTACACATGTTTATATCTGAAAACACTGTATATAATACATTCTCATCCGTCAACGATTGAACTGAAAATTGATTTAAATTTATTCGAATAATAGTTAGACTTTAAGAAGCACGGACGAATTTTAAATATGATAATTCAGTTTTTGACACACATTTATTTGCGAATTTTAATAAGTCTTGTGATATTTTTCAAAAACTGAAGCAATGAAATCGACTAATGCAAACATATTAAACGCTTTACACCTTTCTAATACTATGTCTTTAAATATCCTTGTTGATGATTCAACAATATTGTTTATGTTATTATCTCTAGTAGATAATTTTAAACGATAACATTAACACCACTAGGTTTTTCTTTGCCATAGTTTTTCCACGTATTTGATATAATTTGTATATTTTTTTAGATATATTATCAGAATTAAGTGTCTCCATTACCTTAACACAATCTTGTCATTTGGAGAGTACAGAATTTTTCTAAACAAATTTATTAAATACTTGCGATACTTAATATTTATATTATGTTTTCTATCTCATAGCCAACGCCCCATAAGTTGTAGAACGTGAAATGTACACAATAGTAAAGCGGATTTTGAGAAACATGTCTGTAATGCATTTCTTTGTCATACTGTCATCTGTCAGAAAAAATATTAGGTTTGCCTTTTCTTCCAAAACCATTAGATGCTATTCATTTTTTAAGAGTTTGGAAAGCAGATAAATAATTATCTGTGCTTTGTCCTGCGTGGAGTATTATACCTATTATTTTATTTTCATCGATCAACATTTCTTTACCATTTATTTCATATTTTGCTTTTCTCTCCTTTAATCCATTCTAAATACTCATATCTGTTCTGTCATCAAAATTCAATTTTCTAGTAATTTAAGCTTAATAAAATTATTAAATTAAAATAATAGAATTAATAACTGAGAAATAATGTAAAATAAGCATAAAAAAGTTTAGTATTTAAATTGTTATACGAGTATTTACTATATTATAAGTATGATATTATGACTTGTGCTTATTATTTATTAGCTAAGGTAAAACGATGTATAGTATACACACAGCTCTCAAAATAATATGAAAAATCATTATCCATTAATACGTCTTAATTTTATTTTTTTTTTAAAACCCATATTTTACTATATTTTATACTTATATAGTATTTATTATTTATTATTTCATATTTAAAATATGACACATGTTATTATTAACATCATTTGTATTTATTATTGTAAACGTTGATAATATACGTGTATTATATTAATGTTTACAAAAAATTATATCCATTACAAATCTTACTATGATTCAGCGTGAAGGCGCTAAACTGGCGCAGGGTTTGTAATTTCGATTTAACTCCGCCTATCGCGCTGAACTGTACTAGAGTTCGGAATTACGCATTCGGACTATTACTCACATAGATGTTATTTTTAACGATAAACGATAAACAATAAACACAAAAGTTGTAAAACGTTTTATTTCTAAATAACGATGAATTCAAAAATAGTATAACGTTTAGAATTTTAGATTATAAATAACGTAAAACGAAATTTTGATTTAAAATATAAGCCCTGGTTACAACATGGCAAGGTGTCTTTGATATAATCGATATTAGAAAATACTAGCGATGAGAACATGTATAATATTTTTGTATAGTATAAAAGTGTTTTAGAATTAGCTATATAAAAAAAAAAATGTGTCTATGTATCTATAATATTTTTCAACTGCTATTATAACAACTTATGAGGAAGCTTGTATTACATTTTCAAGCTTGTTGACTCAACGACATTTTTTTAACAATATTTAAATAGAAAAAAAATTCTTTTGCCTATAAATAGCTCAAAAAGGATAAAAAAATATTTTGAAAATAGTATGAACTATATAGAAAATATCAATTTTAATATTTGGTAAATATTTTAAGTATCTACAGTTATTTGTTTTTGAATTACAAGAATGTAAAAAAATCGTTCGATAAGAAATCTTTAGTTTGAGGGTGCATATCCAATGTTTTACTTCAAACGTGCATGACAAATTAATTTAATTCTCCAGTTTTTATTTTTAGTGAAAGGTAAATAAACTTATAGATAAACTTATGAAGAATCCTTAGTATTCGATTTTAAATCTTAGATATAAAAAAAATGTTTATGTACCTATTTCAAATTCAAAAAAATTTGTAAATTTTCATGATTTTGACGAATTATTTAAAAATTCCAACTCCAGGCACATATTGTGAATTTATTCTCAATTTTTTTTTTAATTACACTTATAACAACTATGGGACATTGTATTAAATTTTCAAGTTTTTTGACAGATCAAAAAAATTATTATCGACAATAGTAATAAAAAATAACACACATCACTGTAAAATCAATATATTTATTATATTTATCACTCTGAAAAATTCACTAAAACGTCGCTTAACGGTTTGTTTTCACTATGGTTCATTATAAAAATGTAAAAAGTAGAAAGGTGGCGAATAATCAGCATATATGTAACAGGGATGAAGCGATGGTCGTGACGACCGTAGAACGAGTAGTTACTGTCGTCGAAAACTGAAGAACTGTAACCGATTGTGCATGACTCCCTGGTACTCCAACCCCGTTTTAAAATCGTTTTAGCTCGTTATTTGTCCAATTTCTTGCTAGCTCAAATGCGATTTGACCAAGGCTCTAACAAAATTTTATTTCACAGTTTCATTTATTTAAACTTACACTCTAGGCCACCGTGGTACAAAATAACTTAAAATAACACTTTCTGAAAATTACACTGTTCTTATGAGGTATTAGAAAAGTGATTACAGTGTGTAAATTACTGTAAATTCTCTTTTATCTAATATATACATGTCAACACTATTTTCTTTGGAATTTTACGGGAAAATATTAATTTTTTTCGAATAATATACATTTTTTATACACAAAGTGAAATTTGAATAATATTTAAAACATTTATTTATGAAATGTAGGTCTAATTTGGCCAACGGTCAATGGCCCATAGACAAGTGTCATATTTCACAGTACTTTTTATTATATATCGATCAAAAAAGATATATATATATAATTTAAATAGAATATTATGTTTTTTGACACTTTAGGCTGTCATTACTTATTTGTTTTATATTTTAAAGTATTTTTATCTGCATAATGCATAAACATAATTATGTGAATAATATTATAACATACTTTAGTACATAACCTGTTTTATAAAATATTACATTTTTTGATGACGAAACGTTTACTTTATGCCTCAAGGTTTTCTTAGTTTTTGTATACTATTTAAGAAAGTTGTAAGATGTTGTTATATTTCGATATCGATATTATACTTTTACTTTATGATTTTTAATTTAACTAAAGTTATTTTATTTTGATAAAAACAAATTGTTATGTGCTAATAGGATTCCGTATGTTTAAAGAAGATTTTAATATGAAAATTTTTGATGTTTCTGATGTCAGATGACTCTAAACAGGTATATCAATGAACGGTGCAATTTTGTAAAAAGATAAGAACAAGAATTTGAAATAATACCTGCAAAATACTTTTTTCTTTACAGAATAAACGGTTGGGGAACTAAATTCTAATTTGATCACTCGTATTATTATGATTATATATGGTGCAACTTAAAATCAAGTTTTTTAGAGGCTATAGGCCTTAATTTTTTTCTTATTAGACTGTGTTTGGCCGGAATTTTTTTTTAATATAATAATAAGAAATTAGTAAAAGCATAAGATAGAATTAAATCAAATTATTAAATTGTACAGTACAGAAAAAACACAACTTTTATACATTCTTCTTGTGAACCCTTATTCTTTAAAAAACCATTATATGATTTTAACCACAGTAACAAAAAGAAAAGAAAATAATATGGACAATATTCAATAATCTTTAAAAATGTTACATTTTTCAATCTATTTATTTTATTATTTTTTCATTTTTTTATTTATTATTATTTTATCTGTCTAATTATCTCATTTTAACTTTGCCCTATTATTCTATGGTAAAAACATTTTGTCAGTGAATAAAAGTAATCGTGAATTACACAAGTCGTGTAAAAAGAAAAAAATGGTGTGAATCTATAATGAGTCTATATGACTATATCCATAAATTTGTCATCGTCAGTTGTACTTAGTGAGTGTAAAGATGATTTGGCAAATAAACTAACATCACAAATTTAACTGATCTTTGCCGAAATACTATCAACAGAACAGTCTAATTTTATTTTAATATACGATAACGATATAACGATATTGATTTAGAAAACGCTTTACTGCTTAAGATAAATATGCATCAACATCATCATAACAAAAATATGTATTTTTTAAATAAGACAATGTATACTGTATTCATATAATATTACAATATTATTTGTTAAGCTGTAAACAAAAATGTAAAGATGATAAATAAAGTTTTTTTTACTTATATATAATACATACATGTATAAATTTGATTTAAATACAATTTGTTATAAATATTTTATTAAATCAAAACTAAAGTTAATAATTAATTAAGTGATATAAAATAACTTAATTTATAAGTTGGGTATAAGTAATAACTAATAACTAATATTTTTTGCGCTTAAATTAACATTATAATACAACTATACATTATAAAAGTACCTAGTACAGGTACCAAGATAGTTAGGTTAGGTTCACTGTGCTTATATTGGAAATATCAAATTCAATTATGTAATATGTTATATAATGCTTTTAGCTCTGGGAATTGCTGCTCCTCACCAAAAACTTTAAAAAAACACAATTATATTTTAATAAGTAAAAATATAAAGTATAATAATATACGTATAAGTTTCCCGGACTAGTTAAAAATTGTTACCATTTAAAATGTGTACTTGACAAATGATCATTGCTCCTCCCCCCTCACCTAAATTGTCAGGCCCTGGTAATGACCAATTATTTGTGTTGTATACATTTCAGAGAACTTTATCTGTCAACTTTTCAATTTTTTCAATAACTCAACTCAAGTACTTATATAGTTATGTGCTTATGTGTATTGTGTACGTCTAAAATGGTATATTTTATGAACAAATATGGGCGAGCAATGAGTGAATCGCTTAAATAGACATAAATGGAAATAAAATATTGTACAATGATTTGTGATGGTCCGAAGGCTAGAAAAACACGAGTCGCGGTGCTATATGTGTGACTGTTGTTTTGAGATTTAGTGAAAACTTTCCACGGCGAACAGATCGATTTGCCACGTAATTTTATTATATACATAAAATGAGTCACCAAGCGTGCATCCCCCACCATTTTTACCTTTAATGATGAATTGATTCAAATTCCGATCTTTGACATTTTTAATTATCTTGAGGACTTAAAATACTTAGATAATTTTAACGGCCAATGAGATTGATATGAATATTTTTTACACATGTATAAAAGAAGTTAGTACGAGTACAGAAGCACTGTGGAAGTGTCCAAGTTTTTGTTCATCAATTAATTTTCAATGACAACCAGTAAACGAGCATTTATTTTATTGACAAGTAAAAAATTTAGAACGTTTTGTCTACGGGCATATTTTATTGTACGTCATGCATTTATTATACCATTTGTTCTATTTTTATGTATTTAATTGTGTGGTCTAAAATTGTAAGGCCAAAACTTGGATTATGTGCGCACAATATAATACGTTCACATATTTTGATTTAGTTTTTGGCTAGAAACAGAAAATACAAGTTTTACACGATGAGTTAAGTGACATATTACAGTCTCGACGTTATTATTATACAATTTACATTTTTTTTCGAGTTATATGATACAGAAATCACATAACATATTTTTAATTGGCTTGAAATTGAATAATTTAATATAAAATGTGTAAACTGTATACAGCAACAAGTTTTTGTCAAAACTCAAAATACAGTAACATCGTATACTCTGTAAAAATATACTATATTTTTAGATTCGTTTGGTCGTTTCCGAAGCAGAGATCCCCTGCTAGCTGTATAATATTTCTGTACCGACTTTTTTTCCCGAAATATTTCAATTTTTTACTTTAAGATTTCGCTATGTTTCAATAGTGAGAATTTTTTATGTCTGCACTTCGAACTTAGTGTGCGAGATACAATATATTCGTGTAGTTTTCGCCGACTGCAGCTCGGCCACGTTTGTATTAGGCGTGAATAATATTTGATAACGGTTCAAAATGCAAATGTTACGTTGTTATGTATATATTATGGGCTATTAGAGTAGCGGTGTAAGGACGGATAAGTTGAACTTGAAAATCATTATGAAAACTGTTACATAACAGACCACAGGCAGATGAATTCAAACACTGAATATGATTAAACGTTTATTAAACTGTTATTAGCGCTTTTGATGGTCATGATTAGTACATATTAATTATTATTGTTACGTAGTATGGCATACGAATAAAACGAAAACATAATACTTAAATAAAATAACGATGGGCAGTGAATACACAAAATATTTGAATAACCATCAGCCGCATATAAAAAATACTGTAAATACGTTTTTGATGTATAAATTGCAATGTTATTAGTAAACCAATATTAATATATTAATATTACAAATTATTAGAAAACAAATTGTTATTTTAATATAAAATAATCATATTTTATGAGTATTAATCGGGCCAAGGCCTATAATTATAATTTATAAAAATAAAATAAATTATCGTTGGTTTTGTTATTACAAATATTTATTTTCTTGTAAACACTAAAATATTTATACAAAAGTATAGAAATAAAACAATCTTAAATAATTTTGTGCGACATTCCAGTAACTCGCTTACCGGCTACCTGTGTCCTGTATATATAAACAAATACGAAGAATATTTTTTTCCCTCCTGTATCTAAAAATATAGCATGGGTGAACGGAGGAGGTATTATTCCACAAATAATTTACCAATAACAAATTAGTAGTCCTTGAAGTTTTGTAAAGTTGTAAAATTATTGAAAATATATCAAATGAGTACTACTTATCCATATTTAATTTTATTGTAATAATCAAAATGTTAAGTGCGCCTTTCTCTTGCGTTATAAATATTTTATGACTAATTATAGTAATACACACACAGAAAAATCAAGCATGATTTTAAAAAAATGTATGTTGTAATATTTAATGAATAGAGCGTAAAACAAACAAACCATATCTTTTCCCCGTTTATAAAATGTCAAGGAGTTACCTGTCCCTCCTGCCTCCGGATTATTCCAAGGCATATAACCAAAACATACATAGTCTTGCCAGTTGTCTGTTATTTTATGGCCTATGGAACAGATGAAGTAGTTATTTAGGTACTAATTCCTTTCTAATGCCTTCTTAAATGTTCGCATTACTATTATTTATTCATTTTTAATTGATATTATACAAGTTCAAAGATGAATTGATCTTGATGGGGCTATGTGTAATTTGCTTTAAGAGTCTTAATGTCAAACATATGAAAATATTTTTCAATTTTCATATAACCTATTGTAAATGTATTATAAATGTAACTACTATGCTGAATATATGAATTTATTACTGATTATTCTGCAAACTTTTATATCACATGGAAAGTACACGTATCTTTTTTTAAACCTATGCATAAAATGTTTAGATAAATCATAGTTCGCAACATTAAATAATGTAACATAATATAAACAAATAATAGTATATAAACTGTTTTTACGCAAATCTGAAATTAATATTATATAAAATAGTTATTCATTGAACTATAGACTTTATTTCAGGGCTTACAAACATTATGACAAAAAAAAAAAAAAAATTAAAATTTGTAAATGTAATTAAAACGGAAAAAGTAAACAAAAATAATTAAATATCACAAAATAAAACATAACATTGACAAATTTTATAATATATCATTAAACAAAACACAAATTGTAATTTATAGAATACCGTTAAACAAAAAATAACGCAAAACTAAATAATTTAAAATCCATTTACTTAAAAGTTATGATATTGATTTCGTAGAAATATTTATTCCACGCAATTTAGCGATCAATCTTGGCGATTAATCCAAGAATTTATTATGTTCCCTATCCAGGCCATTCCCGCATTAGATATTATTTTTAACGATAAACGATAAACAATATACGCAAAAATTGTAGAACATTTATATAACGTAGAACAAAATGTTGAGTCCTGCTTTATTTAAAATTCAAATAAAAAATTCTTACTTTTAAAGTATACCTATTGTATGGCTAATATATTAAATAATATCTAAATGTATATGATATAACTAGGCTTGCCATTCGTCCCGGTTTTAACAGCATGTCCCGGTGTCCCGGCCGGTCATTAATTTTGTCCCGGTTAATGGAAGCCGAGCGAAAATAACTTTAATATTGTATTATTTAATAACGAAACATGGAATAATATTGTACATAATATCATTACATCATTATATGATTATCGTATTATGTTATCTAAATTTTATCAAGTGAAGAAAAATGGGT
>JACXSJ010000197.1:0-15118 GCA_014851325.1 Pentalonia nigronervosa
AGCTCAAATCAAAGAATATAAAACAACAATTTCAAGAAAAAAGAAAAGAACAATTCCATATGATGAATCAAGACAAGATGATGTTCAGTTAACAGGAAGAAATCGTTTTAGAATCAATACATATTTAACAATAATAGATAAATTAAATAATGAGCTTCAAAAAAGACGTGAAGCCTATAAATATTTTTGTGAACCTTTTTCTTTTATAAACACACTTAAAAACATGAAACAAAATGAAATATCAGAAAAAGCTAAAAAACTTTGTAAAATTTATAAAACTGATATAGATTATGAAGAGTTTGACCACGAACTATTACATTTTCGATCTCTTTTGATTTCCAAGTATAATGAAGAAAAATTCACTGCATTAAAACTATTGGAAATAATTTATAAAAATGACTTAAAGTCGGTGTTTCCAAACATAGAAATAATTTTTAGAATTTATATTTCAACACTGCCACTAATTGTACTGCGGAAAGATCATTTTCTTCTTTGAAGCGGATAAAAACTTATTTACGTTCAAAATTAGGATAAGAAAAATTAAACTCCTTGGCGATTTTGTCGATTGAAAGTGAAATGACAGAAGAAATACAATTTGAAGACATAATTCAAAATTTTGTGGAAAAAAAAGCAAGACGCAAACAAATGAAATAGTTTATTTTTTTACATTATTTTTATATGTTGTATAATAATAAGTACGAATTTTTAAGTTTGATTAGTTGCGTTTGTTTTTTTATAATACTATAATTTAAATTTGATTGAAAATATTAATTTTTTGAAGGAACTTAATTATATTATCTATATTATAATTATATTTGATTGGTACAGCAAATTCAAAAAAAATGGTGATGTATTATATTTTAATAAATATTGTGTTGTTACACTATTTACTTGATTAGAACAGTTTATTAACATAACCGCCGTTAATTATTGTTTAGTATCAGTCTTTATGATTTATTTTTTTAGTATTTATGTTAAATAAGTATTTAAAAATACGTTTTCTCGTTGATAAGTTTAATGAGGCGGCAAAAAAAAAATTTGCCTAGGGGCGGCAATTGTGTAAATCCGTCTCTGGTCACCAGCGCCGCCAACTACAGTATCTCGTATATCACTGCTCATAGTCACTGTAGTGGTAACCAGGTAAGAGTCACCAAAATTATTTTGTGGCAATTGTCGCAGTGACTATGAACAGCGACACTGTTGTCGCGGCGACGTGATTTTAAGCTCATCACTAATGTGAATAATATGAAACGTTATATCACTATTCACGACACAAGCATAGATAACATATAGCCGGCGTTAACAGGTGAACCGCGCACGTGGCCGCGTTGTTTGCGGAATAAATAAAAAAACGTTCTGTTTTTTTTTTTTTTTTTTAATTTATTCTATACCGCAATCATGTTTTGTTATCGGTGTTTCCACATTATTAATTGTTATTGGGCATGCATCATTTTTATGTCAAAGCTTTTAACTTTTAAGCGTAAAATCGTATAAAGCGTGATTTCGCCGGGTCACTATTGTGGACTTTTGAGCTTTGACGTCTGAGCTAGAATTCAGATTAAATATTTAAATGTTTAAGAGTTTTATTCGCCAATCGTGATTTATTGGTGCGCACCCGTGTCGGATGTCCGTCGGTCTACCACTATAATCGACCGATAGTAGTCTGATACTGTTCTACTTCAAACAAAAAATCATTTTTGACAATTCTGTTCGAATATGTCAAAACTGTGGCGGATGTTCATTAAATGGCGTTTCATCGCCAATATCATGTTCAACAAGTTCACAGGATTTTTGTCCAATACTGTCGTAAGATACCCGAAGGCACGGTCTTGTGTAGGTCATCCTCCGATGGCCGTGCCAAAGTTAAATATTTGCTCATTATATTGTTGATTCAACAGTAGCCATAATCAACTTTTTTCTTGCTTAAGGTGGGAATTATAACTCTTTAATGATAAAATAGTTTTCTACAATACCTATAATGTTCTATGATGTATAATAATTAAATAAATAAATAAATTTTTTCAAGCTAGTATAATTTTTGATTTGTTTTGGGCCACAGATTGATTATAGTTGTTTGATACTTCAATAGCATATTAGAGAAATGTAGTTTCAATTTTAAGTAATACAATTGCTATTTTGTACACATTAACTTTTAAAATAGTAATAATTGTTATAAGAAAATGCTTATAATTTTTTAAGTGTTAATAAGTATAACAAATTATTTTTTTAGCCACGAAAGAAAACTACTGTTATTATTGAGCAAGGTACCTTACAAGGAATTCATTACAAAACACAAGGGTCAAATAAGCCTTATATCAGTTTTCTAGGCATACCCTACGCTAAACCACCTGTTGGAAATTTGAGATTCAAGGTGGAACATTTTTTGATTTTTAAGTACATCAGTTTATATTACAATGAATATATTATATATTATATGTATGCATACAATATAATTTAAAGAGAATAAATAACATTTGGGTAATATTAATGTTTTATGTTTGAAAGAATTTTATTTAACTATTTACTTGGTTTAGACCGTTAATGGTTTGTATTTTACAGCCTCCTGTCAAACATCCAGGATGGTCTGGCATATTAAAAGCATTTTCAGTGGGAAAAATGTGCATGCAGTATTCTTTCATAAAGAATAAAATTGCCGGAAGTGAAGATTGTTTATATTTAAACATATTTGTGCCCCAAGTATCTATTAGAAAAATAATCCCATTATAATTTATTGTTATCAATTGTATTTTTATTTTTGCGATTTGCCATCTCACTAGGAGGAACTAAAAGAAAAAAAGGCTGTTATGGTGTTCATACATGGTGGTGCGTTTAATAACGGATCTGCATCATCGGATTTTTACTCTCCTGATTATTTGATTAATGAAAATGTAATCATAGTCACAATCAATTATCGTTTGAATGCTCTTGGTGAATGAAATTTAGAAATTAATATATATATATATATATATTAACTCATTATCTATAAAAAAACTAATTATCTGTAAATGCTGTGTTCAGGATTTCTTAATTTTGATATTGATGAATGTCCTGGTAATATGGGTTTAAAAGATCAACTGTTTGCAATTAAATGGGTAAAATCTAATATTTCTGCATTTGGAGGTGATGCTCAAAACATAACAATTTTTGGAGAAAGTGCAGGATCAGCATCAGTTCATTGTCACATATTGTCTCCACAATCCACAGGTTGGGTTATAATATAATTCGTTATGTGTATTGTTTAAAATTAGATATTCAATTTAAGAACTTATAATCAGAATATACTATCATATTTTTATTTTATTACAAAACTAGGATTATTTCAAAAAGCTATCATGCAAAGTGGATGCATGTTTAATTCGTGGGCTTTTAGTGAAAAACATAGAGAAGCAGCTTTCAAGTTGGCCAAAAATTTAGGTTGTGAAAAAGATGACCCTAAAGAAGTTGTTCAATACTTACTCAATGTCCCAGCTATTGACATTGTTAGATTGACTAAAATTGAGGTATTCTTATAGAAGGCAGATAAAAATGTTTTTTAATAACAATTATAATTTAAAATAATAAAAAACATAAACCTATTAAAAAAAAGTTATATCAGATTTTAAAATTCAAAATAAATAAGTATTTTCATTTAATTTAAATATATTTTACTGGTGTCTAAAAAGTAACTATTTCTCAAAAAACTTTTATGTATTAACTATTGTTATGTAACCGTTTATGTTAATCTTTTATCCTCCAACATAGATAAATACATAAATATAACAAAAAACATTAATAATTTATTATTATAAACATAAACTATAATATAAAACTAATTATACTATTACTTAACTATAACTTTAACTCTTTAAGATGTTGGAATATTAACTAAAAAATGAAAAATTAAGTTAAATGGACTATTTCTAAACAAATATAAAATATATGTTTTAATAAAAATCTTATAGGCAATGATTTATTTAAAGATTAAAGATCAATTATATCAATAATTGAAGCGCTCGGCCGAACAACGGGACAAGCGCCAGTCTCGGCATTATTGCGTTTATTGGTGGAATAACGGGGCACGGGTATAATTTATTGTATATGTTCACTATCGTATTGAAATTATAAAGAAATAGATTAAAAGGCAATATTAAGTTAAGTTTTAAGAAATGGTCCGTAATATTTTAAACGCGTCTATTGTAAAATGCGCTCAGTGGCGCTTGTCCCGTTGTTCGGCCGAGCGCTTCAATTATATTATTGAAGTAAAATTTATAATCTAAAAACATTTTTATTTCCCAACATGAAGTATTGGAGTGAATGTATATTTATTTATTCATATATTAAGTATGGAAGTAAATGTTTATTAAAATGAAAAAGTTTGCAAATTGTATTTACTTATTTAATTTTAAAATACTTATTATTATATACAATAAATTTTTTTAGCAAACATTAAAATGATTTATTTTAAAAGGGCAAAACTGATTTTCAAAATTATGAGTTTATTCCATCTGTTGAAAGTGAAACAGTAAGTGACAAATTTCTACCTGCTCATCCTGACATTTTAATCAAGACTGCATCAACAGTACCTGTAATAACCGGAATCAACAACATGGAAGGATTAATAGCTTTTGGAGGCAAATATTTGAATAACTTAATAATAATTATCACATTTTTTTTAAAATTTTGAATTTAACTAAATTGAAAAATCATACAAATGTACAGTTTGCTATTATTAAATATATTATAAATGGTATGTAATAATAACTAGTTAAAAAAACAAACTCCCTTTATAAGTTTATATTCTCTAAGAAAAGTAAAATAATCAATTACTAATTACCATTTAAAGATAACTGTTGTACATTTGTAAATACATTTTTGTCTTTAGTACAGTATCATCTATAAGCTTTAATGTAGTACTATTTATGTGGCCATTTACAAAATAAATCTTACAATTAATTGATACATTTTAATTATCAGAGCATACAATGGGTAAAATTCTGAATGACACTGATGAAATTAATGAATTATTTCAAAGTCACTATAGTAAAGAGATTATTAACAAAGTAAAGAACTTTTATTTCAACAAATGTAACCTTGAATACGGAACCATTAGGTTGGAAAATATATGTCATGTAAGTGTACAAAAATCTCAAACAAACTATGAATCTGTTTTTTTCTCTCTACTGAATATTGAAATATTAATGATAATAATGTTTAGAATTTTTTGTTTTTGATTAGCTGTACAGTGATTTATATTTTTTTAAAGATTTTCATTATGGTTATAATCATTTTCTCGAACGAAAAAACTCACCAGTTTACTGTTATGAATTTAAATTTGATGGAGAAATCAATATTTGCAAAAACATTCTCTTTTCTCTAAGGCCAAATTTTCAATCATTGAAAGGTAACAATTTATTTTTATTTTCAAACCTTAAGTTCTACTAAATGCATAATACTATCATATTTTATCTACCGTAATACTGAGTTAATGTGATACATTTCATAGGTGCATGCCATGCAGATGAATTGAGTTATTTGTTTTATGGACGACTATTTGGATTTACACCCAAAACCAATTCACCAGAGTTAAGAATGTGTAGAACATTAAGTAAATTGTGGACCAATTTTGCCAAAACTGGGTGTGTTTGAAATGATTGTTTAAGAATTATGATCAGAACATTGATTTACATAATATTTTGCAGCATTTTAATTTTTTATGGAGTCCAGGGTTAATTTATTCAATTAATTTTTGAATTTTAGAAATCCTAATTCGCATGATTTAAGTTTTGAATGGAGCAATACGAGTACAGAAGAACCAAAATATTTGTCATTAGATGGAGACAATACACGCATGGTGGATGGATTATTGAATGGTTCCAGGGTGCGTTTTTGGGAAAACATATCAGAAACTATTTGATTGCAACAAAAATAATGATACTTTTTTTTGCTCTATAATTTTTTATTTAAATGTATAAAACATTTTTAAATTAATTTAAAATTAACTAACATACACATATTGTTAATTGATCAAATCAGAAATATTTTGAAACAGTCAATTGACTAGCTTTACCTACTTTTAAACAATAACCTATCAATAAGTTAAGCATTATTTTAATTATAAAAAGATTTACTATTTCTATATCATTTTAAAATTATAATTTTTACTTCTAAAACATTTAATGTAGTGCAAAAAATTTTCAATTTTTTTATACTCCAAAATTTGGTATAAAAAACCTACAAATTACTAGTGTTGTTACTTTTTCTTCCTGTACATTCTGTCAACTTTTTGTCCATCTTTTAAAGAAAATTTTTTCTTTTGATTTCAAAAAGTTTCCATGTTAGGACTGTTATTAAAATTATAGATCAATAGGCAATTGATATGACTGATCAGTGATGCTCAACCTTTTTAACAAACAACTATAAAGACTATTCATTTTTTCATGGCTCCTAAATACATTTTTCTTATGTACGAGCACAGTGTTGGTGTCTTCCCTAAGTTGAGAATCGCTATGACGGATCAGGTATTTTTTTTTAATACCACACTACGTTATAAAAATAATAATTATTAATGTCATACTCTGTAGAATAATTTAGACAAAAAATTTTTATCAAAAAAATAAATAATTTTTTTTATTCATTTCAAAAAAAAGTGTACAAAGGCGATTTCAGGAAGCGTTTGTACACTTGCACACATTTTGGACTAATGGACACAAAAAAAAAAATTAATTTTAAAAATTTTTTTTTTCAAAAAGAAAAAGAAATTATAATTAAAAAAAAAATAGAGTTCAACTTAAATGTTAAAATATGTATAAATAAAATATAAAATATACAAAATAATTATTAAACTTTTATAACATTGCACATTAACATAAAATAATATGCTTACATACATCATCAAAAAATACTGATAATAGCTGTCAACAGTTAACCAGTATAATAATTTCATAATATACAATACATAAATAATATATTCATCAAATATCTATCATTGATTTTATGTAATTATCATATATACTTTCCTTAAGTAGAATTTCATTTTGGTTTTTCAACTCATTGGACTCAATGAATCGTGTTTTCTTTTTCTTGGTACACAACTTAATGTTTTTATTTTTTGGTAACATTTCATTAATAATTATTGTTATTATTCTTTTTTAGAAATATATGGATGAAAAAATGTTTAGTTCATTTTACAATGTCCAAGAGTATGTTTTACGATAATATATATATGTGAAAAAAATTAAGTAAAAATTAAATTAAAATAATAAAAATATCTTGAACATTTTTTTTCCAAATAAAATTTCAATAAAATATAAATAAAACGTGTAATATTATATATATTATTGTTTCTTAATTTTCAAACACTGTTTGAGGAAAAACCCAGAGATCAAATGAAATCATTTCTAAGTATAATTTTACAATGTAAAAACTAATAAATCTTGGAAACAAAAGAAAAAATAATAATATAAAACACTATTCCCTATGTATTTAAATGTTAAAAATGTTCCATTTTTTGTCGAGTTTGTTTTGTTTATTTTTAAAAATAATATATATTATAATATATTTCTATTTATATACAAATTAATCTACAAAATTACATTGTTTTTACAACATCCAATAAGAATTGCAACAGGATTCAGTCGACCTAACTTTTAAGTACAAAAAACGTAATAATTTCAAATTTATTTTAAACCCTTAAAACCTCGGTCATAATTCTATACTCAATGATAACAGTAACCTGTTGTAGGTAGCAAGTCATAAGATGATTATCTGCACATCAATAAATTTCCATTTTATAATAATACAACACAATTCCTAATAATAAATTAGTGAAAAGTAGAAAATTGGTAAAAATCAAAGGGATAAAAAAAATACACAATAATTTCAGAATAATGTCAGATAAACTGACTCCCTTGGTTATACAAGTCATTAAGAATAATAATAATTATAATAATAATAAAAATTAATAATAATAATTATCTGATTAGGTAAACATTACCTTCATAAAGAGAGTATTTTGGTATAGGGTAATTACAAATAAAATAAAATTATCGATTGGGATACGTTCATCATTTAGAAGTCCTCTCAAATAAATAAAGGTACGACTGAAACCAAACAGCACCAATCGACTTCTTTTGATAGTTCATTGTAAATATATAACATACTCTTAGTCTTTGACCAGTCTGTACATGTGGTGTTGAGCACCATGTTCTGACGTGGATACTTCGAAGACGTAAGCGGTACAAAGTAAAGTCTCTTGGGTTTCTCGGTTAGTAACCACCTGGAGGATGGATGGACAAACAAAATTATTAAACACTAATATTGTTGTCAAGTATTACGCTGTAACTAAATATTACTTGTAATATAGTGAAATTTTCCAGCACAGAGTTCATCATATATTTTTCGGGCAAATGTTTGAGCTTGTGTATGAAATTGATCATGTATTCACACATAGGTGACCTGTGTATACGGTAGATGAACCGACCATTTTCGAATCGGGCATATTCTGTTTCCACTTTCTCCACCACTTGTTTGCCAAACGAGCAAACTTTAGTAGAACATGTTATACTCATGTTTTCAGAGCTTTCATATCTTTAAAGAGAAAAAAAAACAATTAAACATCAAATCAATCTCAAGTATATTTAGTTGTATAGATACTCACTGGCTAGTGACGCCATAGAAAGCACCAGCTTCATCATGAATGTTCGAATTGAGATCTGCCCAGAACTTGACAAGGAAGAATGCATTTTGGGGACCTTTGTCGTATAATTCTTTAAGGCCTCCTTTCTTCTCTGGGAACTTATCATAAATCTGTCGCACGTCCACAGACTACAAACAAAAATGTATCATATATATATACTACTATGTATTGTTACAAGTACATAATAAAATATAAAGCACACTCACTTCCAATAAAGGATCTGAATAACTCACTGGTCCTCCAATATGTACAAAAAGATGTTTTTGATACTGTTGACAAAAATTACATTTTAACCATTGCATATGTACACTATGCTTAGTTGGTTAATTTACTCACTATTTCTGGTTCTCGTTGGTGTTCCATAAACGCGGAGAACTCAACTAAACGCAGCTTGTGTGTTGCAATTGCTCTGCCATCCCAAGGTGGGACACTGGGTGGTTGGATTTCAGACGATACAGCAGTAGATGGAGGTTTAAGGCCTGTCGATCCACCGCTTGGATACCCTTGGGCAAATGGCTTAACACTGTAAAGCAATTGCAAAAATATTCGATTCACTTTCTCAATAAATTAAACTCGACTACTAGAGTATACTTACTCTTGGGATGTGCCTGGCTGTAATCCTGGTTGCCAAAACTGTAAACAAATAACAAAATAAACACCAATTAACACTATTAGTAAATAACAAGTACAACCACACAAGCTACGGATGGCAAAATAAGCTACGAGAGAAGCAAACGTATACAAGAGGTAGCGTGCGTTGGGAGCATTGTGTACTCACCGGCGGGGGCGGCGCGCCAGGTGGATAAGACGCCAGGCTGGCCAATCCTTTGGAGTGTATGGCTGCAACCGTTGCTGATGCCGACACTATCTGCGCACTGGACATTGCCGACATGGTCTGTAACGCCTTCTCTTTGGCCGCATGCTCCGTGGGTACAACCTACAGCCCCACAACACACGTTACACTCTACCTCTAACACACTTAAATACATGACTAATCCACTATGAGAAAAATTACAAAATAAAAACCACCATGGGTATCTACACAAAATGTATTAACAATGATATCAACGATGATGATAATAATGAAACAATTGTATTTCGAGAACGACAACAATGAATGTGTAAAACTGAAGTGGATGTCCATCGAACACCGCGGTAAGGCATTGGTACTCACCACTTTGAGTTTGGCTTGGATTTCCCGCAGCTTGCGGCGCGCCAACACTTGGATGTGAGAACTGACTTGTTTCCTCGTCCGTGTCTTGCCGGTGCGTAGTTTTATGTACCTGGCGATCAGTTCGTTGCGTCCTGTAACATGAAAACGATACCGTTAGTTGATGGCGAATAATAATGCCATGGCGATCATTAGCGCAAGAATTAAACAAAACTGTTAGCTATAGAACACAACATGCGAATTAATTATTCTTCAAAAATTGAAACACAAAAATGCACAACAAACGGGATCAATGACAATAGCGGTGTAGCGTCTGTTGTTACTGATAACAGCGGCTAATGCTGATAAGAAGCACTTCCAGACTACCGCCGAGAGTTGTTATTCGTTCGTTTTCCACCTGTTTTATCAATCCTGCCCATTGAAACATTATTGTGATTCCCGAGATTTATTTAATTCACCCCTAGATTTAGCCCTAGACCACTAATAGTATTCCATCTTACTGTGATTTGTTAGTAATCACAAATATAACACACAAATTAAATATTTTTTTTTTGAAGATTCTACATAGTAAAACCAGTAAGAGGAATTTTATACTAAAACTAGATAAGTAGTATAGGTACAAGAATCGTAACAACGATCAGTATGTAATAACAATGATTAAATAATACCTACTCGTATTATTTAGTAATGTTTACTGTTTACTATTTTTTAATCAATGGTAATTTTTAATACATTTTCCTTACAAGTAGTGATTTATTTTCTTATACCTACATGTTTTTATAGACAACTTAAAAAAAATTATCATTTAAAAGAGATCTGTATTCACAACTAAATAGCCATTAACAAGTTTTCACGAGAAACGAAACAGCGTTTTGTCCTTATTGATTTGTTTTTAAAGACCCATCATTATGATTTCAATTAATTCGCCAAAAACTATCAGTGGCATATAAAGATGCCTATTAATAAATTCTAATATAATATTCTATGTATTACATCCAATCAAATAAATGAAAAAAATAAAATACAATCCATAAAAATTCAAAATTGTATTTATCCAGAAAAGTTAAAAATATACATGGCTTCATTTTAACAATTATTCATACCCACCTATATATATTATATAACTCGGGTACGACTATTAACATGGGCATGACAAATGGGTCCCTTACCTTTTAACACATATATTATATACAAAATATACTATGTCATGAATATTTCAAAATAATTGTACTCAAATAAAAATGATACAAAGAATGACTTTTTTCACACAAAACAATGTGTTTATACATGTATGGAGACTAGGTAATTATATGACGGCGAATTACCTATATCTTTCGAAATTATTTCCCGTGACACTACTTTGCTCAAATACGTGATTTAAGTCCCTTTTAACATAATATACCCAATACTCAATATTTTAGGTACAGAAGGTAGGTATATGTATAGGTAGTAATGTATGCGATGACGTTGGTGGTGTGGGTTTGCGAATGTCAAGAGCAACAAAAAAAAGGTATTTTTAACATATTACAACAAACAGGAAATAGAAAATAAAGGTACGCGACAATAAACGAGTCTCCTTGGGAACAGTTTATATTTCTCTCAAGTACGGGTGGGCCGCCTTTTCACAGTTATAAGTTAGTGTCGTATTATTATTATTATTATTTTTTATAATTTCTCATCACGGGTAAATTTTTTTGTCGTGGACCTCATCCGGTTTCCGACTCTTAATCCCCCAGACGTCGTTGCCATTATAATAAACAATATTTATTATCTCAACACCTATCTATAAAATGTTAAATGTATTATACGCCACTCCGGCAGTGCACATCATCTGTTTTTATTATTATTATTACCTGTTACCCACGACATATCCAATAAATTCATTTACCTATTTCGAGAGAGTGGAAGTATCAAAATGATAGTAAATATAATTATCATATGTAGGTGCCACTAGCCTTTCTACATATATATCGAATGGCACGCACAATAAGCAGTCATATATCATAGGTATCTCATGAAAATAAGACTTTTGAGATTTAATTATATTACTAAGTAAAAAAATTGCATAGGTACAACGAATTGTCCAATATATCATCGAATTGAATGTTTGATAGTTTTGTCATTTATTAAAATACCGATAAAATTAGATAGTTATGTTAAATTGGCATTACATATACATAAGTATGTGTAATGTGTAAATATATGTAATACAATATATAACAATATGTTTATAATCTCGAGTTCAAGGCAAGCATCACAACTACGCTAAAACTTGGACTCTTTTACATAATTCCCAACGAATCCATATGCGCGTTGTTGGCTGGTTTTTGTAAGATAGTGCAGTGTTTCTCAACCTTTTTACTGTGGCGATCCCTTTTTTAAATTAAAATTTCTTAGCGACCCCTACATATATATTTTTTACATACTCGCTTAGATTATCATTATAAATAATCTAGAGTCTATAGTTACTACAAGTACTGTGCACGAGAAATATAAAAGATACATATATATATGTATCATATTATATATAATATTATATTTATTTAAAATTAAAAAAAACGTACATTAAATATTTCATTTTATTATATAAATATATTTTTAAATTAAGATTTTTAATGGCTTGGTTGTTGCTGTTGATGTGATATTATTTCGTCAATTCTTGGTTTAATTGACTTCGTTAAGCTAATTCTTCTTTTTTATTATTTGAGCTTTTAACTTTTGCATTGATTTAAATCATTCGATTGCGACCCTAAATAATAAGTTGGCGACCCCCAGGTTGAGAAACACTGAGATAGTGCACACACGATGTAAATAATATGTAATACTAATTTTATGTACCTACGACCTACCCAATAAAATTATACATCTCTATCACAAAAAATAGCAAACAAACCTCTGTACAAATTCATGGTGCTGTGCCGTACAATCGTTTTTCGAACACAATAATCATACACAGACAGCGCATTTTAAAACGATATCATGTATTTAAAATTAAAATTGTTATGGGTGAAGTTGTTCTGGTAATGTAATAATTCATAAGTTATAATATATTACAGCGTCCAAATTTTAATGTTTACACACAAAAACAATATTATAATTTAATGTTACAGCCAAACTGGCATACGATATTATTGCGACATTATAATATCGTAATTTTCTTCCAGATTTTTAGAACATTTTTTTCCAAATTTCAAAAAATTACATATACATTATGATTATAATAGTAATATTAGAATATATAACGGCCAAAGTAAAAAAAAAGTATGCAGAAATATTAATTTATATACTTCTTCTATTGAAAGCTTTATAATATGCTTATATTTTTTTTTCATTAAAATATTCGCATATTTCTTTAATATTAATTTCTCTTTTTACGCGATAATATTTCCATATATATTATAATTAATATTTTTCTTTTTTAAGACTGATGAGAATGAATGATGCGGGTTCATCTATACGTTCGTCGCATTGAGGAACATCGTCGAAATCGGTCGCAATTCAAACACAAACACGGGTGTTAAATAATATTTGAAATTTTGAATACGTTTTCGTGACGACAAAGTTACACGGTCGGAGTAATATTATAATAAATTACAAAACAAACGACGACGATTAATTACCCATATTTTAATCGCGCTAATCGAGCAGGTGTTTATTGGTGCATGCCGGGGGTAGGTTATAATAGCTGCGTACCGTGTTCGTACTTATATATCGATAATCGCCCTCGACGGTATTCGAATGACAATATCGTTAATATAAAATAATATTATGTAATTATTATAATTAAATAACACGATTTATATTTTATTATGCCGTGTACGTGTAATAATGATAATAATAATATTATTTCATTACTTGGAAGACTAGTTTTATTCGACCAATTCCTAAGTCTTCTTCTGATCTAACCAATATTGCAAACCACCGTCCAATATCCTTGCTTTCTCTTATACCTAAAATATTTGAATCGATAGTTGCAAACAAGGTCCTATTTGTTTTGAATTGTATAATCGTAGATGATCAATATGGTTTTCGACGAAATAAAAGTACAATAACTAATTTACTTAACTTTCGAAATTTTGTATCTGATGCCCTTTCTCGTGAAATCGAATGTTGATGTCATACACACCGACTTTGCTAAGACATTTGATAAAATTAATCATCAAATCTTATTTATTAAATTGAAACAGATTGGTATTTGTAGCTCTTTTTTATCCTAGGTTATTTCCTTTATTGAAGATCGTAGCATACAAAGAGAACCAGTCTATTCCAATACGTGTTACATTAGGAGTTCCTCAAGAGTCCCATTTGGCACCAATATTATTCCTTATTTTTATTAATGACATTAATTTTCAAAATTGTACTAAATTAATGTTTGCTAATGATATAAAGATATTCCGCATAGTTAATAATCAAAAGGAGGCCGATTTACTTCAGCTCGATTTAATTATTCTCTATATGAATGGTGCACTAACAATAATTTTACTCTTTATATTAATAAATGCCAGATAGTGACTTTTTTCAGAGCTCGAATAGTTTCAACATTTGATTACATCTCAATGGTGAACCACTACATCGGTCTATTGGGCTTATTAAAGATCTTGGTATTTGTTTTGATTCCAAACTTAAATTTGACTGTCATATCACCAACGTTGTTAACAGATTAAATAAAATCCTTGGTTTTATTCGTCGAAATTGTGCTAATTTTGATGATTCATTAGCTTTAAAGTCCATTTATTGCAGCTTGGTTTGTGAATATGACTCAATTATATGGTCTCTATACCAATCGGGTCATAAATATAAAATTGAAAAAATTCAACATAGGTTTTTACAGTTCCTCTCATTTAAATGTTCCATAGCCAGAAAACCCTATTCTTCATACAACCCACTTTTAACGACTCTTAACCTCAAAACACTAGAGCAACATTGTTTGCGATTAGATTTGTACTTTTCCTATAAACTCTTCACAGGAAATATTGACTGTTCTGAGGTTTTAAGTCTTTTCTCCTTCCATGTCCCAACTCGAATCTCCCGGTCTAAAAATACATTTTATCTTAACACAGAAGTAACTAATTATGCAAGCAATACTCCCCACCACAGAATAATGAAAACTATAAATAAATTAAAAATCGATTTGCTCATATCACCAAACTTCAATTTATTCAAAATATATTGTAATTTCATACTTGTTAATTTATAGCCATAAGTATACTATATCATAATTTATATTGTATATCATTGTCTTTTTTCCTCTTTTTTTCTTTTCTTCTCTTTTT
>JACXSJ010000197.1:15218-42906 GCA_014851325.1 Pentalonia nigronervosa
TTAAGGCAAACGTCTGAATACCAAAATAATATATTCTATTGTCCCCTGTGTGGTTTTTAATCGTATTTTTTTGGCTAATGCGTCAAGTCGTGTAGCGTGTGAAAAAGAACAATACACTTAAATGAACATTTAATGGCTCGTCTAATTAATACCGAGAAATGAAAATTAATAATATTATACCACGAGAATGTACGATATACGTGTATTATATGAAGCCGGTACCTAAGGAAAGTGGCTTTACGTTGGTAATAAATAATTGGTAACACACGCGTAACCATTCGTTACCTACCACTGTAAGCCAAAATCAAATATAATATTTAAATTGAAACCAAATTACATCATTTACAAAGCTAATAAAGGAACGGATAGGACAATAAGACATCAGAAATTGAGGCAAATAAATATGATAAACTTATCACGGAATAGTATAGGTTGATTTATAATTAATCAATTATTCGCCATTGTTCTCTTGTCATCAATGCAGTGCAGATCGTAAAGGTACTATTCCACTATAACCGTGTTCTGGTGTAAACACTAAACTGTGTGGTTAACACGTTACCATAATACATTAAATAGTCGAAAATATTCAATTATATGCTTCACAGTGTCGTTAGATTATTGTAGTTATTGATGAGTGATGACTAAATCTGGGTTCACAGCTATGTTGTCTGTCGTTTTGTGTCTAAAAGTTAAGCTCAGCCCAACTCTGGAAATTTTCCGGTAAATCATGGTCAGTGAATGCACCACGATTACAACGGGTCGTTCGAATACGAATGCGATAAAAGGCACACGACACGACAGACAACGTTGTTAACCCGGCTTAAGTATGGTAAAATCATTAGGTACCATAAGGCTATAAAAGTATAAACTAAAATTGAATAGGACACAATTAGAATGAAACATATGTACAAAGAATGTAATGCTAATAGACTTAGATGTCAAAGAAGAAATTTAATAAAAAAAATTTCAAGATAAAATAAAAGTATAAACTAAAGTCATTTTTGAATAACAAAAAAATTATGAACACGGACCACACCACTACAGTGATAGTACCTTTATTATACCACACTTATGGTATTGTAAAATTATCAAAGTATACCGATGACAACGTCAAACATTTTCCGGAATCGAGTTTTACCGCATAGTCGTCGACGAATCTAGTCGGATTTGCCGCCGTTTTGCTGCAGGTGTCAGCCGAACGCATGTCATATGCCCCCGATACCGTTCTATACACGTATATGTCCATAAATTCATACAACAGTGAACACGTAGATAACAAAACTAACTATGTAGTATAATAAATATATTATTGAGGCGCTCTCCGCTCACGATAAATAAGAAACCTTGATAATAAAGTATATGATTGCCGAGGTGCGTATATATAAACTATATATAGGTATTTTTAATCTGAAATAATCTCTGTACATATTTTATAGGTATGTGTGCGTGTATTACGTGCAGAAAATTAAATAAGTAAAAGAATAAGAAATTACAGTAACAATCGAAGGTACATTTTTTTATATTACTGTTTGAGAAAAACGCCACAAAATGATATTACAACGAACATTGCTGCGCCCCGTCAAAAGGGTAAAAAATATTAATATCATGCGGGAAATTTCCGCCGCAGAAACTCTTCTCCTCGGTACCTACATATATACACTGCGCACCGTTTTGATAAGCTACGGTGAAAACAATATTGCGATAAACAAAAAAATAAACTCGCACAGACACGCCCACACATATATTTATATGTGTACACATAACCATAGAAAAATAAATAAAATCCATGTCCGACAAGAAACTATTATTTAGCCGTAGCCGAGAGGTGACCTACACACGGCATTTATATATATAGACTAAGGAGGTAGGTATGCATTATTGATAGCCTTCTACACATATTACATTATATAGAGTCACAGATACATTATATACATCGACCGAAATGGTCAGCCGCAATAATTTATGAGATAGATTTGGCGACGAGGTGGTCAGTGGGAGCGAAAATGGGATAGCTGCAGCGGCGGAGTGCTTGTACAGTTAAAGGGGTTGCAGACAGCAGCGCGCATACGGAACATATTATTATACTTGTTCGTTTATCAATGCCGAAGGAAAATGTATGTCTTGTTCTTCCCCGAGTCTTTTGCCCGCAGACATGGTGAATATTTTATGATTTATATGTACAAACGGTTTTCTTTTCGTGACAACTCTAAAACCTACTCTAGCGGAAACAACGGCGTCTACCTACACACTGCACGATCACAATTATTGCACGACTATTAAATAAAATAATTAATAATAAAATCTCGTCTGTATATAAAAAACGCGTTCGTGGATTTTAAAATGTTCTAAAAATGTTTAAAAACAATACACGACAGACAATGATCGAGATATTTATATATAACGTACACAAATTATAAGCTCTTGCATGACTTGAAATCTATAGCACAAGAAGAAAAAGGATTAGCTAATACAGGGGTTGAATTTAGACGAGAGTGGAAACAACAAAACGGTTATGTCTAAATGTTATACAGCGTTTTATATATGACAACAGCTATTATATTATACCTACAATTATATAAGTATATGATAAATATATATTTATATCTTGTATATCTTTTGACATTTGTTTATGTGTGTGTGTGTGTGTATAAATAATTTTTTTATTTGGCATATCTTATTTTTTTGCAGCGCAGCGTAAGGCTAGTGGATACAATCGAAGATACTTTTTTAGAAAGTAAATAAGAATAAATTAATAATTTATTCAAATAGGTTTTTTAAATTAGCCTCATGTTATTCTCAGCTAATCGACGGAATAACAAAATCAACTATAACTAGTTTAAAAGGATCTGGAAATGTCGTACTATTATCAATTTATAAGAAGATATAAGTATCATATAATTATACGTTGAATACTATATTAAGTTGAATAAAACATATTGTAAGCATTTTACATTTTAGTAATTTTACTTACTATACTTATTATTTAAAAAATATATCTTGTATCTCGTATCTAAAGGTAAACATTAATGTATATCAATATTTTGATACTTTTTTCAAGTAAATCTAAGCCATCCCTGCCTTAATGAAAAGAAAAATCTGTTTCAAATCACTTAAAATACATATAATGTGTGTATGAGATGACGAGTGACGACGGTATATCGAGCGCGGAAATTTGAAGTTGACGTGTCGGAAAAACTTTGTCTCATAGGAGACGCGCGTGGAGTGTCAACTATCTAAGGACCTTCAGGATTAATGACGTGTCATCTTTGTCCGTTCACTAAAAAAAATTTGCACACTCACACACATACTGCGACGACGCTGTTATAACCCAATTACTGTCGAGCAAACGAAGCAGTTTTGTTTATATTAATTACCGAGCAAGGTTTCAATATAATATCAAATATCAGTCGCGAAAAAAAACAACAATCGCGTATGATGTGTGCATGGGCGCAACACTCGAGACGCCGTGGCCAATCGGCGATCACGCTCGATAGGAACGTTCGCATATAGTCAGTGTATATATATATATCAGCTAAGCGTTGGCGTAATTGGTCGAAAGGAAAAAAAAATGTGCAGAGATAATATTATACGTGCATGTAAAGGGAGGGGCACTCAGGTAAAAAAATAATTTACGAATTAGGTCAAAAATCCGTTCACGCAATACCTCTGTACATACATACGCGATATTATAATACTGTTATCGCTCGGGAGCTTACACGATATTGTTATTTTATTGTCTTTGGGCGACAAAACGTTTCGTGCCATCGAAAGTATTTAATAATATTAATATAATATACACATCATTTAATCTCGTGTGCGTGGGACACACACAAACGTCATCTACGCGTATATTTGTACGGATACGTATCATGAGTCGGGTGCCTACATTATACTGTAGACCGTACAGTCACGGTCGCATCTTCTGTACACAATATCATATATAATATAGAAAAGTTGACACGCCATGTAGGTATATCTCCTAGCGGCACACCACACGTACACGATAATATATTATATATAGGTACGCGCATTATTGTGTAACGTCGTTGACGGCAGTTAGGATGGAAAAAAAACGCGGTCGTGAGCGTGTGCGTATATATATTATACGAGGAGAGCGCTCTGCTCTCGAGTGGCCGCGTGGTACACGATCGTCATCGTCGTCATCAACAGCATCATCTTATAGTAGTCGTAGTCGTATTTAATAATAATAGTCGTCGTTCGGACGAGGTGAACGTTCTCTACGCGCACGCGTTTTCACTGCACTCGCTCTGTACATATAATATATAATATATGTACATCTATATAGTATATACATAGTGCAGGCTCTCCCCCGTCACTGCAGGCGATACAATACATACGCGCGTTGTTACTATACTACACACGACAATAATAACGATAATATTTTCCCCCCTTCGACGGACCGCGACTAGTCGAGCCGCACCTGGTCCCTTTTTTTAACGCTTCATCTCGCACCCGTACCCATACCCATACCCGTCGCCACTGCACTGCGCCGAAACGTATGTACATAATAATATATACATTGTATAGTATATAATGCTATGACGTATATATATATATATATATATATATATATATATATATAGTATACATAGTACACAAAACAAAGTCTATTATTACGTATAATCTGAACGTGTGTGTGTGTGTGTGTGTGTGTGTGCATCATTACTTCCATAAATATATATAGGTATCTATATATTATATGTTTTACCGCGGTTATCCGCTGTTTCTCTTGCTCTTCGATAACGACGAGCCGATGATCTAACCAAATCATCAAGTCTTATCGTATATAAGTCATCTTCGCGTCTCGGCGACGATGACTACGCCCGAAATGTATTCCATATGTATATATGCGACTACTATACTCGTAATGTAATATCATTAGAGTGGGAGGTGTATATACCGCTACAGCGCTGCAGATATACTTATTAGCGTTTGGACCGCAAATTATTGTCGTTTTAAAAGGCCGATCACACGTGCACTCACTATGCATAATAGAATATATATATATATATATTATGAAGATAGACTGAGTGAAAAGAGAGAGAGAGAGGGAGAGAGAGAGAGGGAGAGAGAGAGAGGGAGAGAGAGAGAGAGAGCTAGATGGGGCCTGGACGAAACGCGTATAACTATCTGAAACGTCGACTTTTATTCGCGTTTTTAATTAAAGGACTTCAAATAACAGAACAAATACATTTATTAGAACAGACTGCTGCAGTGTAATACTATAGTTTACACTTATAAACTATAAAAGGTGTAACTATGCACTCGTACGCGTTTTCGGGTTAACGGAAACCCTATACTGGTATTATTTGTTATTAATATTAACCCCGATGCCGATAATTTATATACGGGGTTGGTTAGTCGCGTAACCATGATTATATAATAAAATAATATGATAATTTAACTGATATTATTTTTTTATGTGCGTTGCATAGCTTATAATATAAAGTACAAGCGGAACAGGAGTTTAAAGTTTTTTTTATTTTTCCCGAGAGTACTTATAACATCAAAAGTTTTCGAAACGCACTTGAACCGAATAAAAGAAACGAGAAAAAAATTAAATTTGAAAGACACTTCATTAAAAGCGTTTCAATAAATTAAAAACTCGCGTACCGTGTTTACACGCCGGAAAATACGAATAACGGCGGTGATGTCGGAACGGTATAATGCAATCGCCGAAGGGTGTAATCTACGTAAATCTTCACCACCGGGGGTTGTTATTTTTGTTTTCATTCGAGTCGTACACGACACAGTTCGTATATTGAGGACGCCGAAATATTGTTTATTAAAGTAATAGCACAGTATAATAATACATAAAATTAAAATAAAAATATATCCTGAGTGTTCATATTACACGACATGTTTGTAGAATACGAAAAAACTTAAAATAAAAAACGAGAGGCCAAATGGGATCTTATTATTAAATGTATATAATATGGTACAAAACGAATCATGTTCTGCTCAGCTAAATCGATAGAGGTTAAAATAATAAAATCAATATGAATAGTAAGTAGATAGATATAATTATTAGATATTAGGTACCACGATAGGTAATTATATTTTTTGAGATTTTTTAAAAAGAAATGATTTGTATATTTTTAGTCCTCGTTTAATATTTTGCATTTATAACATTCTTTGCAGGTGTGTGTGTGACATTGTTGCAGGCTTGTAAAGATTAAATAATTTTAAAGACGGCAAGCGCAGTAAGGATTTGTCAAATGAAAAATATCATGTATTGTACCTATTATTATTACCCCGCCACGCACTATCTGTTAATTTATATTATACTACAGAGCGATTGGTAAGGGTATATTGTCGAATTACGTTTTGAAATATAATGTAAAAATAGTTTTGGATACTTTTTGAAATTGACTTGGTGGGACAATTCAATTACGCAAAATAATAGATTGCCCTTAAATTATATAATATTAATCATAGCTCAACTTTCTATTGTAAAACTACAAATACTGTATTATTTTTAAATGTTCTCCGTAATTTTCTAAATGTTCATTAAATAAAAAAAATTGTAACTAATAGCCTTTGTAGCCGACGTAATCTAAGAATAATAAAAAAAGAAAATAAAATAACACGACGACGCGCATTAATAAGTTGATTAATGTAGTAAAGATACACGGAATCATACAGAATAATATAATATATAAACATATTGTTATTAATTACTAACAGTAAATACGAATACGTTTTAACAATGATTTATGTTCACTAATTAATAACACAACAGTTCAACCGCATTTATCTATACATAGGTATGGATGTATTACGACTACTGACGTGTTTTTGATAATATCGATGAGAGAAATTCATAACATTGTTATCCATAAAGAAAGACGCCACCGCCCAATGAATACACCACTAAAATAGTAATGCCGAAAATTATATATAAATTCGCTCGAAAATTCAATCCAGACATATTATTTTCTTGTACCTATATTATATAAAATGTGTAATATATTAATATATGTATTTAATAATATATTCCCCTAATCAGATTACAAAGTTTAAAATCGTCAGAGATATAACATAAAATAGCATTGTTATTGTCGTAATGAGATTGTGCGGAAGTCATCGATTAAAAACTGGCACTCTGAGACATATTTTGAATACAATTCGTTTCAATAAATTGTGTTACTCTCATTTTGCGACATACCCCTTCACCACAAAGTTATTATGACAATAATTGTTTACAGCGAGCTTACGCATTCGTTTGATAACGAATAGCCGGTGTGCATACGACTGTAGGCATCATCTGTCTTTTCCTCGTTGCTCTAAATACATCAGATGAAATTCGATTATATTTACAGAAACGGAAAAACTATTATTCGAAATGGTATTTATATGTGCACGCATTACATATAATACCTAGGTATAATATATAGTATAATACATTGTAGATTCGAGAAGAGTTTCGAGTTGAAATAAATTTTTCAAAGGTGCAGAAATAATAAGGAACACACTGGACATAACAGTGGACGATGGTGACAGCGACGAATTCTTTAAGAAAAAAATAAGAGCTTTGTGGACCGGATGATCCTCTATTTTTATTTGGCCGAATCAATAGTGAAAACCTCTCGTTATTCACGCACACATAACAGACAAACGCATTCGGGTTGGCGACGGGGAAGGAGAGCAATAGCAGCAATCAGGTCACACACACGTACGCACATAGAGGCACTATATCCTATGGCCTATAGGCTTTTATATTTGGAGGAACGCATAAAAGGTCAAGAGAAGCAGGAAAGCGGTGAAGGGGTGGCGGCGGCAGCGGTTGAAGGCGATATATAGTTCTTAGGGTAAAGGATGCAGTATGGGTGTGGCGACGATAAAGAGAGCAGAAAATCGCTGGAACTGCGCTGGCTGTGCTCTCTCGGAACGTCATATATATATATATATAGGTAGCCGGAAAAAGAGGCGGAGGAAGATTACGTGTTAATGGTGCGGCAGAGGGGTGGGGGGTAGGATGTGTGTGTGTGTGTGGGAGGGGGTCTCGACCGAGATGGCCTCTTATGTCTTTCTTTCCTCCCTTATTACACTCTACGAGCAGCGTAGCGCGCGCCGCCGGAGTCAAGGGTGAATTATAGCGGCACCCCCGACGAGTGTGTATATACACTAATTGCACATTCTTGGAATAGTTCGTCCACCGTCTCCTTGTTCCCTGCCCATACACCATTCTCATGTACCCTTTTCTCTTTCTCTACACACACGCGCTCGAGAGTTCGCGTATATATATATATATAGTTCCATCTACTATCCTCTCGTCACCCTTTCACAACCTTCTATCATGAAACCTTCATCACCACCGTCGCCACCGCTCCCAGCCTTAGGACCGAAACGCGTATACCACCTCATCCGTTCGTCACCGCGCCGACTGCCGCAAAACAACCCCTTTGACCCGCATCCAAACCACCCCACTACTACCCTCTACGGTCATTTGCCCACACAAATCGGAACCCTCCCACTCTGCTGCAGTACGAGGGATGATGAAAACTATATACTGCACCTACCCACCACCACTTCAACGTGCCGCACTGAAAACCGGGTTTGCTGATATATATATATATATATATAATATTCTCGCTGCAAAACCTCACGCCGCCGCCAGCATAATATCATAAAATTAAATTTATAGCAATACGTGTTTATTATACGCTAAACCGTCGTCGTTTCGCTATCAAATTGTTCATTTTTTTTAGCCAAATGCATTTGCTGGGGTTTTAAACTTTCACCGACGGTTTTTTACGAGGAGACGAATCACACGAGCGACCGGTTTTCAGAAGTATCTACATACCTATATAATAATTTAACATATAAAAAAGTCTTAAATATAAAAAAAAAATGTGTTTATAAAAATATGTCAATATGCATAAATACGCATTCTACCACCTAGATTTATGTGTTTATCACTTAGTTTTTTTTTTAATTCTCCCAGTTTAGATAATTGTTTTTGAAAGTTTATTGTACAATTTTAATTAACAAAATCAATTTGTTTATTCAATACAAATAAAATAGGATTATGAACTTTTTAGTATCTATCTATCTATCTATCTATATATACATATTATATATTATTCACTGCATTTAATGAGTTGTTTCTCAATTATAACACGTCTCATAAATAACCTGGGGTCTAATTTAAAATTAATAATACTGCAATTTATAAATAAAAGGCGTATAATATATCAGTGACAATTCGTATTATACTGCAGTCATCGAAATAAAATAATTAACAATATTTTTAATGTCTAAGTGTTTTGTGAAATTTAAATACATCGCAATTTTTTTTATTTAACTAACCATTAGAATATGTACACTACCTTACTACTTTTACAATATTTCTATAAAACGCATTCAATGTTTAGCGATTTCTTTCTACGACACTTTTACCACCACTGGAAAACGATAAAACTAATATATAAATGCCATTGGCTAGCCACCCCCCTTGCACTGTTGCAGGAGACAATTCATTTTTCAATGAATACCTAAGCTGAACTTCTATTTTCCCCCTATACAACACGTGACCCTTTTATTCTGTATACAAACATCTGCTTGTCCCTCCTAACTGTTTTATGCCATTACCTATTACATTACTTATATTATTATAATTTTTTATAATTTGTTTTTGATCTAGTATAATCATATATTATATTATATAGACATAGGTAAGTACACGTTCATTCCCTGGTGGGGAACCACTCTAGTTGGACGATACTATACTGCAGTCTTATATTGCTCATGTAAAGAATTGTTGTAGACAAGAGTGAGGGTGCTGCAGGCAGCAAGCAGCAACAGCAGCAGCGGATAGGACGGAAAACAATAAAAACTTCGCCTTTTATAGTTGCCTTGAATCGCAAAAGTATTTACGACCCCAAGTTTTCGGCGAGATAAGTTTTTGAGTAAAATGCGGTCGGAAGACAAAAAGGGTCACTTTCAGTGGCAAGACGACGGAAGACAAAAGCTTTCAAAAGTCGGTTTAGAGCGGACAAAAAATATATACATCGTACTGTACACTAACATACACACACACACACACACACATATATATATACATAATGAGTGTGCGAGAGTGCGCGAAACGGCAATAAATTCATAAGGGTCCGACACAAGGAAAAGTTATAAGGAGAAAGAGAGAGGAATTAATAATAACAGGTGTGCTGCTGCACAATGGCGTGGGCTATAAAAATGTTTGGCAACTTTTAGTCTTTTAAACATTTAAAATTCTATTACATAAATATATTGTACGCAGAACAAAGGTGCTATTATTATTTTTGTACGTAAAGCATCACATTGGTGTATATATAAGTTTTCTTTTTTACCTATATATGTTGGAGGAAAATAAAAAGTATTATCTATGTTTGTGTATACAATAATATATAAGTTTTTTTTATAGCACTACAAAATACATTTTTATTAAGTAGTGATAAAAATCTATATTGAACACGTAATTTGTAATTTGTATAAGTATATAAATAATAAAAAACTATAAGGCTGAGTTTATATTATATATGTACATTATATGCTGTTGTTATCAAAAAACATGATTTTTAATAATAGCAACGTTCCAAGTTCCGCAACGTTATCTGCAGCGGCTCTAAGTAAAGTTTTATAGTAAATCGATAAAGAAAAGAACATTAAGAACGAACGAAATCGTTCAATTGAAATACACCATCGACCACTCCGTTGCATAAAAATCAATGATATGTTAAACCACGACTAATACTCGTACATACATGCTGATCTATTTAACTAACTGTATCCACACTAAATTTATAAGACGATTTTTGTGGTTTTGAAAAACATGCTTTTTACATGCAATCTAATTAATACCCACACCTAAATTTTAACAATGAAATATGACTTTTTTTTTTATTATAACAATGGTTTCTTTTTAAATGTTTTTCGACAACTTTTGAATTCCGTGGCTATTGAATAAAACTTTTTTTTATTTCAATTAATAAGTGTGTAAATAGTTTAGATGAAAGATAAATAGAGTAAAATGGCAAAACGTTACGTCTACCAACAATATATATCTAACATAAGTTGTGGACCAACATTTCGTTAATTTAATAATTATTAAGTAGTACATATGTTTTTAGTATTACTACCTACAATAATTCTCGTAATTTTTTTTAATAAAAACGTTTGACAGCAAACCTGACAGCAGTATTACATAATATATATTGTTACAATTATTGACGTTTGGATGGTATAGGTATACTACATAATGCATTTAAATAACATAAAGGAAGATGCGCAAGAAGGCACGTGGGGTGAAAAATTAGATTTTCCGGAAACTTGGGTGTATAAGATTTCACGAGTATTTATATTTATTGGACGTTATATGAATATTATTATACATACCAAATTAAGTTGTCGTTTATCATTTTTTCTCCGTTTTACACACGTTTAATGATAATAAACTCACTCTATATTTCACTTACTGTGATAAAACATCTTTGAAATTAAGATACTATAACAATAATATAACATTTTATGTGTTTTGTAATTTTTGATATTTTGAATTATAAAAAAGTTATTAATATTTACAAGTAACTAAAGTGTTTAAAAAAATTAAATGCATAATGTGTTATTATAATACACATAGTATTATGATTAATATTAAATGCACCTAATAACATTCTTAAAAATCAAAATATTAAAAAAAGTTTATGACAAAATTCAAATTATATTCTTTATAAAGTAATCAATCAATAATGCAATCATAATGAATGAAACAAGTATAGACCTATACTATATATCCCATGCGAGTAAGACAAAGAAAATATTTTTACTAATACGCGGTATATGGGGGTATGAATTAGCGCGGCTTCAATATTGTTACTTGTAGTATCATGATCCATTATTATTGTCAATTTGTAAATAATATCAAAAATTATTAAAAAATGTTTATGTGATTTATTGCAGTGATTATAATATGCTCGATTATTATCTCATTCGATTAACGCGTTTGGTTGGTATTAGAACCGGCGGTTATTGGTGATATAGTGGTTAAAAAAATGTTACTACCTCGAGTTGTCCGAACGGAATACTAGTCGAATACTTATTATCTATCCAAACGACTGCGCATGCCGATGTTTAGTATTTTCGCGCGCTTATGGCAATAACGATGATATTTAATGATTGATTAATAATATAAACATTATACGATCACTCACCGTACATTTTACCCTCGTCAGACAGAATGATCTTCCGGCGCCCACACGGCGGGTATATGGCCAGCGCTTCCTGAAAACTCTGCTCAATATCCGGACTCCACACGCCCTCCGCATCGGCCGCTGATAATTCCTTGTCGTCATCGCAGTCGTCCACGTCCAGGCTAAGGTTGCTGCCCGCGTTCACACCGGCCGCGCTGCGCATACCGTTGCCGCCACCGTCCGGTCCGTCCGGGTTACCGCCGGCCGTGCCCCCGCCGGGCGTCCAAGGCGACGACACCGTACTACAGCTCGACACCACCGCAAAACCTGAAAAAACCAGAAAAAAAATCTTCAGTATCTATATATATACATATATAATATAGCTATAATAACATAATATATATCTCGTACAATAATACTACCACAAAAAAATATCTTAACAAGTCCATCACCACATATACAAGTTAAGAACTATATATCTCCTACATGACTATAATATACACAAACTCCTAATCGTCTTTAAATAAAGTCACCGGTAGCACCTACAACCACCAATCATCGTGGTTTAAAAAGTCAAAATCAAACATATAAATTCAACTAAAATATAACCCCCCTCCCTCCTTAAAAAAAAAACCAAATGCTGACTATTTTGCGCCATTGGCTTTATAGAAACGGAATATAAGGGTATAATTTATGTACATATATTATGTATCTAAATTTCATAAAGGTGCATTCAATATGACTATAGCTAAGTCTTCGTGACACGGCACAGTTGTGAACCCAAGATTCCTTTGTAATTAATCTATATTGGTTATTTGGAATAGCTTCAACCCCCATAGCCTCCCTGCGCTATAAATATGTGTTTATTATACTGCGATATTTTAATATTACAGCCGTTGCGGCCAATCGAAAAACAGTGTGTATTGATTTTAAGCGTTTACACAATTGCCCGAATCCGGATTTCTGTATTTTCATATTATGTAAAAGCCGTGACGAGATCTCGTTATAAGGACGGTGGCGGTATATAAACGTATAATACAAACGCTGCACAGCGTCGAAACGAGCAAACTCACAGCGTATTATATATTATTAAATAGGTATAACCGGTATATGATATATGTATGCAAGTAAATTAATGAAATAATTATCGACAAAACGCTTGGAAAAAAAAACGAAATTGAAAATTACCGTTAAGCAAATATACAGGATGATTTACTAAGCATGCTCACTAATATTTTTACATTAATAAGTAATGAGTTTGTTAAAATTCTGATTTTTGGAATTTTTTGATATTCATTCAAGGCAATATTAACTCCTTTATTTTAAATGAAAATCGCTGTTTTTGCTATAAAATGTTAATCGGATGAATTTTTAAAAAATGTTGAACTAAATTTAAGAAGGAGGCGGGGGTGAATGTGTTTGCTGAATCTCACTGTATAACATAATACATATTATAGTACAATACACATGGACGCGAAACTATCGTTTGTACCTGCAGTGTTATACATAAAATAATAATATATTTTATTAAAGCCGGAGTTTAATTGGAGGAATTCGGGCCGCCGCTACTAGACGATTGTTATCGGCCGAAGAGAGACGTTGTTTTATACGTATAGGTAAATTCATCGCTGCTCATGTACTATTCTATTACTAATTTTATTATATTAATTATTATTAACCGGTGACAGTTTACATTGCACGTCATGTTATATTTTTTTTTTCAGTGCGACCATAAACGTAAATGTCGCGGCTGTGTTTATCGAAATTCATCGCCAGATTTGGTGCATAATGGGTCGGAAACCATCGTAATAGCATAACACCGTAAATGCTACAAAAACCCACTCACTATTTCGCATCGTGTTCTGAATGTGCTCTTGGATTGGCAGTTATATTATGATGTCGTTTGAACACACGAAATGTTTTTTGTTTTCGTGTATTCGCTCGTTATTAGCAATTGTTTTTAATTGTTATATGCTGCTGCCGCAGTGCGGTTAAGCGCTATTCCGGTTTAACTCGATAACCATAATGGTAAATGGTCGTTGTATATTACATAGGTAGCAGCGCGGTAATGACAATAATAACAACTTGACCCACATGCGACGACGGCACTGTAGTGCTGTACCAGTATACCTACTCCACGAGCGTATACTGTAACGTTTTCAAAGTAAAACACATCACGTAAGTGCTTATACACACTAACGGTAAGTGGTAACAGAACGGTATTGTTCCTATATAACATTATGTCTTACAAACGATTTACCGTGTCGCGGTCGCGAATGCGTCATATGTGAAATTAACGCAAATCCGTTTAAAACGCGTTAGTGTGGCGTTTCATAATCGAAAACGATATCGTTTTGGGACACGTATTGTTGTTAATTGTTATACAACGACGATATTATAATGCTCAAACTTTACAAGCGATTACGCGTGTCAGCATCGGCGCACATTATAAATGATAATAATATACATATAATTATACATTCCGGGTTACTTAACTGCAGTGCGCTATATATAAAGAGTAAATCCTATATATAGACACCGAAAACGACATCTACTATAATCGTCATTTTCATACAATTCCTTCAAGCTCGAACAATTTTTTTTTACAAGGTGATTCACCAATCACGATTAGTCACATGCCCAAGAGTGTCCTGTAGCGAAACAAACTTATTTTTTTGCAAATGAGAACCATTTTTTATTTATTCTTTATTGTTAATTGTTAAGCATATAAACAATCTTAATGTATCTTTATCTATAAATATTCGAAACAAGATTTTTAAAGTTAATTAGGTAGAACTATATAAGTATAAAATAGATATTATACGTGCTTAGTCTGTAATACCTAGTTAATAACACTAGGACAATTTTCACAAATTTTAAAATTTGTAGATGTTTGTAATAATATATAGATTACTACAATACATTTTCAAATAATTATATACCATCATAGCCCCTATATCTTCCAATCCGATTATCCTCGGTGCAAAAAATTATATAACACTTGATCAAAACAATCACCCGCTTGACAATTGAAAGAAAAAGACTGTATCATTACAGGACGGTACTCCTCCTTAAATGGAATAAAAAATTCGAGCATTTCAAAATGTAATTCTTGCGATATATGCGGTTAAAAATTTTAAAAATCAAAATCTGAATAAATGCAAATGAATAAATAGTGATTGTGAGCATGCTTGGCGAATCACCCAGTATAATCTTTACATCAAAAATGTTATACGACGCTATCATAGTATAATGCAATATTAAGTACTAATTTCGGATTTAGTCGGAAACATCGTAAAAAAAAAATTATAATAATTTAACTCTAAGTATTAAACGACCGCGTTTATAATGCAACGCGCGATGAACTTGATCGATTAAAACCGACATCAGGCGACGATATACACATATTGTTACATAAATCTATTATATATGTGGCGTAGGTACTTGCTACACGTATGTATATATTATACGTTTTGAAATGATTCGTTCAAGTTTATTGACGCGTCAATATAATAGTCATGTAATTTATGCAGCACAAACACGTCATTATCATTGTCGTCGTGACGAAAATAAGACCCGAGTCACCAAACGTCCGACAGTGTACTACAGTAATTACTGAAATATAATCACATGTATTAAATATGAAATACCGTATGTTTATTGAAGACTATAATAATTATGTCAATTAGTCAATTATTATTGACTTATTCGAAACACATTTTATCACTATTATACAAAAAAAGTTTTGTTAATTTTGCCTTCCTCGTAATATAGGTAATTACCACATGTCAAATAAAAAATAAATAAATAATAATTATTATTCATTAAATACTTAAAACTTTTTTATTTAAAAACGTTTTATACATTTTATTTTTCGCATTATTTATTTTTCAATATTTTAAATTACAGATATTCAATTGCATATGATGCAAAGAGGGGGGTGACCCTTGGGAACTAGCGTGTACTGGTAAACGAATCAAATAAGGAAAAAAATCCCCTAGAAAATATATAAAACAATAAGGAGTTTTCACGGAAGTACGTGAAATATCGTATATAGGTAAACGGTTTGTTTTTATAAGTAACTTCATGAAAAGTCGATTAATTTATCGTCATATACGGCTATACGCGTACCTATTGCAAACTCGAAACGAGACTGAAACAAATCCTTTAAAATCGAACAATTCGATTCAATATATTATTATAGCCATTCACCGCCGTTTCGCGTAATACAATATTGTTAATGCATTTGTCGCCGGTTAACAGTTGTTATTAGCGAAGCGATGTTCTATTCCTATAAACATTGTCCTGTCCGAACGTTTGAATAGACCATGCAAACGACTAATTAACGATCTGCATCAAAACGATAATTTCTATTGAATACGTTGCATTTTACAGAAATGTACACGTGTGACGGGTTTGAAACATCACTGCAGCACCACCACACTGCAGGCTGGTAATAATTTTATTATCCACGACCGCATTGTTTCGGATTTTCAAGTAATTTTTTAAAACAATTGTTATTACTATTATTATATAATAATATGCCTCGATTCAATTATACGTACGACTTAAGAATTAACATACCACATCATTAAATAACAGAGTGATTTCCAGGTGGCTAGCGTATTCACCGCTACAACTTACATATATTCCTTGATAATGCATTTATTGAAATTATGGTTTTGAAGTTTCGATGTATTAATAAAAAAAATTACTATACTATAAAATACTTTATTTATACAATTAAAGGAGTGTGCAGATAGATTTTTTTTTAATAACTCTTAATAATGGTATTACATGAAATATAAAATAATATATACAATATGTATAGTCTACATTATAAAATGTTAATCTATTCATAATAATAATTAGTTATAAATTATTAACGAAATTCATCATAGCCATATCTTTAAACCTATACAATATTATCATGGACTATACTATTACAACTACCAATATTAGTAAATAAAGTTGCTCAGAAATTACTCGTTCGAATTTCAATTTAGATACATAGACACATTTTCAAAAAAAAAAAAAAAAAAATAATTGCTTCTAGCAATTTATAAAATTTATAGTAAAAAGGCTGGTTCTCGTTTGAAAATATGGTCTTTGGGTTAGCTTACCAATTCAAACATTCAGAATTTAATTAAACGCATGATTAAATGGGAAAATGATGGTCATCACATTTAATGAATCACCATATAAATTATTATAATACAGTAATAATATTATTTGTTGTCTTCACACAATTTCAAAAAATATAATAATTTGTGACATGCATATACGATGAAAAATTGTAAATAAGTAAAAAAAAACCGGCACACAGCAAATAACAAATAAAGACATAGTAATAATATATTACTTTATGGCTCGAACGTGATGCAAAACAATTAAAAAAAAAACAATATTTTCACATAATGAACAATACGAATTTATTATTGATCTGAGAGGGCTATGCATATGCATATTACATTAATATTTATTTTTTATCCTTAGAAACTACTATTCATTTAATGTTGTTAATTGTTCATTCGACCGATGTGGTAACTAGAAAATGTCGATTGTTGGTATACGCCTAACGGGCTTCGGGAAGTTAATAATTATTTACCAATATACCTATAATATTAATCGTAAAACATTTATATGATTTTGTTTAATGGCTATCATTAAATAGTAAGAAATAGGCTAATTATTGAACATGGATATTGGATTCGCTTACTACAGTATTATAATAGTTGTCGTACACGCGTGTCTGGCAATTTACGAAAATGAAAACAAAATAATATCATACTTTAAACGGATAATTCTTGCGGAGTAATTTTTTCAATAGTTTTGATAATAAAGACTGTTTAAATGTTTGTGAACAAAATTCTTTGTTCACAGTTGTTGTTTTTTTATTCCTAAAACGCGAGCAACGATTGCTTTTACTGCAATATTCGTCCACCAAATTGAGCCCAAACGGCGTACAACAAAAAAACAATATATAGTGCCCATTTATAATTTTTTACACACCCACACATAGACAATAAATGAATAAACAAAAATCGTTATTCATTAGAATCATAATAATAATAATATTAACAATTAGATTCATCAGAGTTTATAACTACAATCCCTACACCATCGTTAAGATAATAGACTTTCAGAATATTATCTTATTGATTATTATTAATTTTATCATTAGTAGTAATATATTATATTAAGCTTATAAAGGACAATTGTGAACTTCTAGCTAAATCCTAATTTTCAGTGACAGTTCACGAAAACATACTATAATATTATAATATATATCATAATTACGATTAACGAAATAGAATTTTCAAGTTTTTGGAGAAAGAAACGAGATGCAAGTAACATTTTGAGTAGGTGGGTAATAAACGACAAGGTTTAGTTACTATGTATTTCGAAATGTTGAAATTATAGTGGCGTTAAAATATTCATTATTATAAAAATCTTTTAAATTTTAACCGTTCGGTTTTCATCAACACAAAGACAAGAGTATTGGAAACTGTTTTTTTTTTGTATGATGCTTTTTCATAATATAGAACTAAAATCTTAACAATTGGATCATTTAGAATAAAGCAAATTTAATTCTGTAAAAATATTATAAGTTTATCAGCCTCTTTATGGATAATTTCGCGGGAATCATTTTTTGACATTTAAAAATAATCCCCTTATTACGAATGATCCCAATTGTCTGCTCACAGTTAACAAACAATCAGACTGGATATTGGGGTTGGTAGTTGTCATACAATAAATAAATTATTATAAATATGTATGAAAAAGTATATTTTTTAATATCTTTTATAACTGAATACTCTCTTCAGATGCTGCGCGGCGAGTCGTAGCCGAAAAAGTCATATACACTCCAAAAATAAAACACAGTCATCACGTATTATACACTGTTCAGATTTTAGAGAATGCGTCGACATTGACGGCGTGTAAATATGTAACGAATTAAACGAGTGCGCTTTTAACGCGGCGTCATCGGTGTCGATAGTGGCCGAGAATTATTGTCGTGCCACACTATAGTGTGCTTTGGAAAATCCGTCGTACAGATTAGAGAAAAGGACTGGCGGAGATCGGAACGCCGACTCTGAATCAGAGGAAAACCCACAAAAAAACCACATACGCCCGCGTTATATCTCGCACGTATAGTCGGATACGCGCGTTATTGATATATAACAAGTCAGCGGTTACATCAACGCTAATAATAATATGCGCTGTGGTATATAGGCACGTTACGATATTATTGTATTGTTTTCGTGCGGCGCACCAAGAGATAATAATAAATAGTATTGAGACTACAGGACATGATGTTTAGGTATGTCATACATACACAGCAGTATATGATACACTGAACGCAAATAAGGCTCCGATAAGCCGCCGACGAATGGAAATAAATGTTTTGCTGGTAAAAATCACAAATATACATAAATGTTTAAAGTAACTATACTACTATTACACTGTCTCGTCACTGTAATCCGTGTAATCCAAATAGTTCACCCATTATCAAAATATACTATATAGCTAGAACAATGGAGTAACTTAATAAGGGGTCCATGTAAAAATGTCTAAACTGGGGCCCTTAACTGCTAAAATAAAAAACAGTCATTTACAATATACCATATTATAACTCTAAAAAAATATTGTTTTCTTACATGTCAGTATGTCATATTTGATAATTTTATTATCGTTTTTAATTATTTATAATTTAAATAAATTTTTTATAAAATTATATAAAAATTAACTTTTCTTGTCTTTACGACAGTAGTCATTAATTATTTTGTTTGTATCCAAGTCAGCTGATTTTTCTTTTTCAATGTTTAATACACTGATGTTGGAAAGGCAATTTTGGCCAATTAAGTTTTGCAAGTAATTCTTTATCAATTTTAATTTTGAGAAAGAACTCTCTGCCGAAGCAACTGTTACGGATAACGTTAAATACATAAGACATGCACTTAATACATCACTGTGCTAAAATCATTTTCTAAAATAAATATGGCCAGATTTTTATATATTTTATTTCTGAAATGTTTGCAACAACTCTTTTATGGATAATAATTTACGTGTAAAGTCTGCACTTATGTCATCATGATATAACTGTACAAAATCATAAGAAGCTTTGACTATTTCTTCTTTTTTACCTAAAACTAATATTCGGATGTTGAAGTCACTTATGTTTTCAGTTACGTAATCATGGTGTATGCTCAAACAATGAACAAATTCACCCCTCCCCTCCACCATTTAATATAGCTTTTTAGTTTGTAGCACCTACTGTACATATAACAATATTAATATTATGTATTAGCATACAAATTGCATAAATTATGAAGGTACTGATTTCAAAACTAGAGATGCTAAGTACACCCAAAGCCAGCCACCTGCGAAATTGGGCTAATGCGGTTGTGACACTTTTAGTATTTACTAGTTTTTGCGGGATATTATAAAAAATCTAAATCCAAAATCGTACCATACATATTTACTCATTACATATCTAGCTGTTTTTTGAACTAATTAACAAAAAAAAAAAAACACAGCATATAAAAATGTAGTTTAAAAATTAAAAGACTAGCTACGAACATATATTACATTTATATTATACATTTTTAATGTATTGTGTGATCACATTTCAAGCATCGAATGATATTGATAAAAGAAAAATTAATAATAGAATTATGTACATATAAAACAAAAACTTAAATAATTCATCCAAATATTTTTTTGGTGCACAATATTTGTGTGTGAGTTTCAAGTCTTACGTAAAATTATTATTATTAAATTTATAGTTGTCGCCATAGTCGGTGTTATACTCGAGCGCTACCGTCAAATTACAATATATTATTACTTATATTCTGTTGCTATATTATTATTTTCATTACCATCAAAAGCATATTGTCGTCTGAATAAAACACAATATTGGAGAAAAAGTGTCAAACGTCTTGCCACCGATCTATATACGCGTACCATCCCCCATACTACGATTATATGATATGCGTTTATCTATGGTATGAGAAATCAGAGGCGCAAGGCATTATTATTATTATATTCGCGGGGGGGGAGGAGGGGCAATTATTGGTTAGGTTAGTTTTTTATTTGTTCGCGTCGGACGGTGCACATGAAATAACAATAATAATAATACGAAAAATATAGTCTACACTAATATTATGGCTATTGGTTTTCGTTATGTACATACACCGCCGCAAATGCATTATATTGTTATTATTACACGTCGGGGATAGTTTCGTAAGTAGACTAGAAAGATCCAAGGTCGGCGTCGGCCCCGTTTTGCTTTCACCTACACACCGCGCGTTTTCAAGGTCCTCCTAGAGAGCACTGCAACCGTATACGAAGTACATTACCGCGACCACGGCGTCAGTTATAATATTATATATAATATATATATACAAAAGTAGTAAGTACTCATTATTATCATTATTATCGTCGTTATAATATGACGCAGACTGCACCGCTTACGCTGCCCACCACCTCCACTTCGTTGATGCAGAACAACTCCCGTGCAGACATAATGTTAAGTGTAAAAATATAATATAATGTTATTTCTCATTGCCATCATATTGCACACGACACCGGCGCCGCAGCAGTCGGAAAACCATTAAACGCAATATTATATTATAGTTTTTTTGGCGAGGAGATTTGTTTTTTCCCTCGCACGCGCGTCGTCTCAATTCGACGACAACGATCGATCAAACCCCGATTTTCGACGATAACTGCTTCCAATCGAACTTTTTGTTCTCGATCCGCCGACGAAACGATGAGGAACAACGCAATATCACAGAGCCCTTTACAATTTAATATATAACACATCAGGGGGATGATGGTCTGGCGGCGAAACTATATCGAAATGCGCAATGTAATATGATAATAATTAATATTTCGTTGTAAGCGTAACACAATATATTATTATGATTATACATACGAGAAGACGAGCATCGGCAGCACGGACCTGTCCCCGCGAATTTAACACAACAATGTGTTTATAATAATAATAGCGAGAATAAACGCGGGGCGAAGTGGCGGTCGTCGGGAGACCTCTGTATATAATAATAATAAGAGAGGAGACAAAAACACGACTACAACGGCGGCTGCATAGCAGTTAAAGCCATGGCGCGATGGGAGACTTTCCGGCGGCGGCGGCGGCACTATTATACACCCGATGCCGATCGCCTACCCTATATCGCAGGCACACATACACGCGGTTGTGTTATTAACAACAATGTGAACGTTGGCGGCTATGGTAATAATAATTATTATTATGGCGTTATAAACTACACACACACACACACACTCGCACAATCCAACGGTTAAGTACACGACGACGACGACGACGACGACCGGTAGAGGTATATGGTGGAGGAGAATATCATGTGCGGGTGGCGGGTGTGTTATGAATTGAATATCGCAACGCACGCGTATATATATGTATATAACGGCCGCCACCGCACCACCGCTGACGCCGGTCCGTGGAATTTATGGGCATTTGGGTTCGCGGAATTCGCCAGTTTCCAAAGGGGTTTAATGACACGCAAGCGAACACACACACGCGCGCGCCAAAGGTATACACGACCAAGGGGTGCAGGCGAGAGGAGGGTATACGAATAATCCATAATTTACACGGGTTATTGTTTTCCCGTGCGGGGACCGCCGCCGGCGTACAAAACCTCGTGTTAATTAACGCAATACAGAGTTTTTATATAATATTATTATACGTTTAATATACGCGCGCGGTGGCGTGTGCGTGAGTGGTTTATTCTGACGGATTCACCCACCCCCAACCCAAAGCTGTCGTCACGCGCCTTTTCCGACACGACTTTCGTATCGCACACGCCACCCCGCCACGACCGCTCCAATCATGTCACTGTCGGTCGGCAGGGGTGCGCCTCTTAACCTACCTCAGGCTGCAATGGCTAGCGTATAAAACGAGTAGGTATAAGGTATATTTCGTTTCGAAAAAATATTAAGTTGCAGTAAACGAAACCGATGTATCCATATCCGTACGGCAGAGTATCTTTAATATGTAAGGATGTATCCATAATATACAGATTAATGTGCACAGAGTGAAATCGAGAGATACGATTGTAACGATACGTGAAATTATTTTTTCTAACGACAATAAAATATTAAAATATATTATACAGAGTGATTCAAAAAACTACAGAATTTTTTCAAATTCTGATTTTTGAAATTTTGAAGTAGATATTCCTATTTATAAGGATCATATATTAAAATACTTAGATTTTTCATGGTGATTAATGAGTACGTCTACACATTTTTTTTATGTGTATACTTTTTTACAGTAAAATGTTAAGCATATGAGATTTTTTTTTAATGTTGATGTATATCAAAATAAAATTTTAAACTAGTAGTTTCTGAGTTATTAAAATGTGTGTATTAAAAATAGTAGTATTTTATAAAAATATCAAACAGATGTAATATTAGATCTATAGTAATTAAAATACATGGACAATTTTTACATTTTTGTATAAAATGAAAATAGATTAGGTACCTAATATTAATAATTAGTAATTATTATGATTTTAAGATCATAACAGCCCCAACTATTATCAAGGACCATTTTACTTATACACATAGTTAAAGTAACTCATAAACTATTCGTTCAAATTTTTATTTAGATGCATCAAAATTATCGTAAAAATATAAGCTTCACGATTCAAGTACATAAAAGTTTGTATTGCTACACAACACTCTTTAAATTATATAAAAAAATATAAATAATTGAAAATATTTCAAAATTCCCAAAATCAGAATTTAAGTAAATATCTCGTTAAATGATAATAAAGGGGGGGGGGGGGTGAGCGTGCTTGGTCATCGCGGTTATACACAAACCATGTACGCACAGAGAAGGAATTTACATGGGCAAATCGTATTATATATTATAATCGTATTAAATTCATACAACATATTATTTTAATAAGCAGCATGCAGCGGCCGTGGATAAATTTGTTGCGGTTTTGTGTAATGGAATATATTATTAAAAATGCACACGCGGTTTTTTCCTTTAAGGCGATGTTATTTTATTATTATTTTTTTTTTTTACCTATTTCATTAAATTATTATTCGATGACGTATAACCTTCAAATCCATATATTATATATTACACTACAACTTATTGCTGCTAAGTTTTTTACATAAAAAACACTGACACACTGACGTCAAATAACAAATCGGAATACGTTTTGATTATCAACATTCACACAACTTGGCATTTTTTATTTTTTTTTTCGATCATTTATGCAGTACCCAATAAAACTCCTGGATAATATTTATGATAATATATAAAACAACATTTAAAAATATTAAATTACGCGTTCTATAACATAATACATTTATGTTGTATACTCAATTTTTTATTTGTCGCAAAGAATACCGCTGACTTCATACCAATTATTTATACAGCAATAATATTGCATAATCGTTATTAAAATAATATATGATAAACAAATATATTTGTAGTATGAAAATTAATTTGCAAAATATCAACGTTGAATTTGAGTTAATTGTATGTAATATGTTAAAACAATGCGTACTTTTTCATATTTATATAGGTGTTATGTAGGTACTGATAAAAAGTTATTTCATAATAAATATAAAACGTTCATTAAAAGTATTTAAGAATAATATATTTATATAAATTATTAATAAAATTTATTTTTAAAATAAAAAATAAATCCATTAGGTCATAAAATAATAGCAGAAGATAATTCCTGGAAGATGAACAGATAAATGAAATTTTATTTATGGGGAATTATGCACGGTGTAAAATTAAATACAAAACATAAGCCCAAGTTTCCATAAACTTCAGACTATTTTATCTTTTAAATTCAATGGAGTTCAATTCGTAGAATTTGTGTTTTCAAATCATGAAAACACTGATATCAAATTTAATTATTTTATAACTAAAAGTCAATTCGTGGAATGGAACCGTGTTGTGTTTCAGAAACTTTTTGTATAACTATTCTGTATTGTTAACAATGTATATTATAATAAAATGAGTTATCATTATTTCATAAGAATATTGCAGTTTGTAAATTTAAAATTGTTTTCATTTGCTTACGTTTAATAAGTTAAATTACAGGATCTGTGTTCTTTTAGCATATCACAATATATACATTATATATAATTTTAATTTATACATCAAAACTCCGTAATAATGAAATCCTAAACTTAAAATTGGTATATATATGTATTATCCATTTACAAGATAAAACAAATCAAATAATAATGTATTCAATAAAAAAGTAGAAATATTCATCTAAGCACTGTTTTTTTTTTAATTCAAGAGAATACTAATTTCCATGAGCGCATTTTTATTAATTTTAAACATTTAAATTATTAATATTTCAATTAATTTTTTCAACAAAAAGGACTTTAAAAATAAAACCGAAAGACAAAAGGTATACAACGGTATAATAATATTAATAAGAATTATAATATAGATAGTAGCATTTCCCTTTGAAAAAAAAAAAATGAAATTACTAAAAGTTTGCCAAAAAATCCTATAATATGTACATTTACATTATATTGTTACTTATGTTCGACGTATAATACGTGGTAGTAAGTGTAAGTAAATGTCTTAACAAAAAAAAAAAGAAAAATGTATCGACAAAATTGAAAAAGTATAATATCAATGATTATCGGTGAGTAACGATGAGGAATGAAAATATAATATGGAACCAACTCAGAAGAATATTAAAAAAAAAAATGGTCAACCAACAATGAACTGTACACAATATTGACACGTATTTTGTTACGGCGATTACATGACTTTAAAACCTGAAAAGACCAAGTGCAACTGTCGTTACGACTTATACGATTCCAGGAACTACATACTTAGAATCGAAACTGCGGTTACCCAAGCATAATATGTATAGACACTTTGCAACGTATAAATCAAACTATGAGTCAATATAATAATATGTTATGTGTAAGACGACTCGGTGCGTAGTCGTTTTTCAGGACTACGCATTGTTATAATAATATGATATTATATGATGTGCGGGGAAATTTCGTGTGGATCTTACACAGCCTCTCGACGAGAAACCAACCGTCAGCGGTGAAACGGCGCGCGCGCGCACGGTTTAAAAATAATATCTGATCAAAACTTGGCCGATCTCCCATTTGCACGTGCTGCGGTTATATATAAGCCGCAACTTTGAATAAAATGTACAACACGCACACCGGTGGAGGCGGGTTAAAATATTATATACACTACACAGTACACACTTACTAAATTATATTATATTATTATTTATATATATAGCAAACGATTTAACTTTGTTTTCTTTTGTCCGTTGCCGCGGTCGCGTCCCACGCGACGTTCAACGCCTACAACGACGACGACGACAACATCGGGGCAAATAAACAAACACAAAAAAAACCACTATTATTATTACATACTCAAAGGGAGGCAAACCCTTTTTTTGTGGGCGCACCTATATGCACCCATTGTCCGCGTGTTTTGAAAACGACGGACGATGAGAAGAAAAGGAGATTTTTGACAAACGCACTGTACGACCTACCTATACCTACACATAATATGATATATACATACACACACATACGTATAATATATTTAGATACTCTAGTGCATTATGTACATATACTGACTAATTGTACTAATGATAATTTCCATTTAATTGAACGCCTGTTAATATGTAATACATAAAACGTACGGCCGTGTATGACATACCCTATTTTATTATTATTAATCCGAATAAACAGAAACACGTAAATGTCCGAAGAAAATTATAACAAAAAAAGCGAGTTCATCCGACTTAGAGAACGAGTATATTATACATATAGTAATATAATAATATAGTATGTTAAACAGAGTGATTCACTGTGGCATGCCCCCGTTGTTTCTTTAAACAATGAATTCATTCAAATTATAATATTTGGAATTTTTAATTGTACCTACTTATAATTATAAAAATAATAAAAATACTTTTCAAATACTTATTTTTTTCTTATAAAATTTAAGAAGTGTTAGCTTATTTTTTTCAAATGCTCTCATCCCCACCCTTAGCAGACGATTTATATAAAAACGGTGATGTATCCAAATAGAAAATCAAACAAAGGGTTTTTGAGTTATTTGAGTAATCTTTGTGAACTGATTATAGGTCCGTGATAATAGATGACCTATAAATTATGATGATTTGAAAATTACTTAGGTAATATTGATCTATCAACATAATTTTATAATTTGTAAAAGTTGTCAGGATATTATAAATTCTAGAATTACTCTGTATATCGTATTAACATAGGCGTGCGCACGGGAGGGGCAGGGTGGGCAGCTGCCCCTCCTGCGAGCTGAAGTTTTCTTCCAAATATTGTTTTTAAAAAACATAATATTATAATAATATAATTTTTATATAAAATACTTCCATGACTAATATTAATTGAACTAACTAATAAAGTAATAACCAAAATAATATTTAACTATATACTATAAAATA
>JACXSJ010000197.1:43006-68006 GCA_014851325.1 Pentalonia nigronervosa
TTTGACGAGACGAGAGAAAGAGATAGACACACACACACACATACAGAGAGAAAGAGAGAGAGAGAGAGGGGGGCAAGAGGAAACGGCGGTTGCGAGCGGAGAAATACAGAGACGGGCACGCACACGTAGAGAAAAAGAGAGAGACAGAGCGTGATAGTACTCTGCGCAGCCGACGCGTTCCCGTTTTTCCGCATCGTCGGATGGACGGACGAGCAATCCCTTTAGGCAACCACCTTACCGCCCGCCAACCCTTATCCCCGAACGGGCACCGGGTCCACCGTTTACTCGGAATCCCGTTTGCCTCACACCACTCCCTCCACGGGACTCATCCCCCTCCTTCACGACCAGGACGCGGGGCGCACTGCAGAGCGCGACCGGCGGCGAGACGGGAACGCAAACGGGCACGACGAGCGGAGGTCTTTTGTTGTAAAACGCTATCGATCCGCACGAGGTTTTAAACGGCTTCTATATGAATACACACGCGGCGGCGATATTAATGGTGTGGCTCCTCTTTCTTGTCGTCACTGCGTCTTTGCGCGCAGGATTATCTCCATCGTCGTTGTCGCACGGGGCGTTAAGCGGGTGCGTCGTCCACCGCGCACGACCGACGGCACGATCGTGCTGCACTGCTGCGTCCAAAGCGCGTAAATAATATTAATTATTACTATTTTAATAAAAGTGCACACATGGTCATTGAATTATTCGTCTCGTCTACATTTTAATATTATATTATACGGATGACGAATAATACGGTTCCAGACCACGATGACACAAAGAAACCGTCTTCTGTGTCCCAACCAAAATTATTTTTCTTTCGTGACTAGCAATACTACAATTGTGAATATCCATTATTGATGTAATAATACAAACGCTAGTTACGAGTTGTTGATAACACGATTTTAGACTGACGGAAACGCGCGCTTGTCTTTCCCGACACCGATTACGAAAATATAAACACCGTTTATGTTTACCGGCTTAATGTCGTTTTATATATTTATCATTTCACCACCAGCGCCAGCGCCGTCGTTTCGTCATCGTCGGACGGTGGAATTAATTTGACTCCATTAATTTCCGTTTCTCCGAAAATATAATTAACGCGGTGACAGATACGAGTCATTTGGAAAATTTTGGAATTTTCAACACCGTTCGCGCGTCATTATATTATATTTTGAACATTGCAAACAATGGTGTATTTAAGAAATTTTAAATAGAATACGATAATATGATTATGTGGGTGTTATATTTGTGGGCCAGAGGACTGTACACTGCACAAGTATAGCATCTAAATACCAATGTGACGAGACGTTATTTACTCTGCGAAGAATTGTTAAGCTACTTATAAAATTGCTTGCAAAATATTTATGAATGCATTTTTCGTACCTGATAAAACAACAATCACCTTTCAATGTTGAAATAATAATTTCTCGTGCGATGGAAATATCACCGGTTGACGTGCGAAATTCTTAAATTGCAATCGTGAAATGTTCTGCAAAACTGCACTATATTAGATATTTGCGACGAAACGATTTATTATCTAAAATTACGAGCGGTGAACAATGCACGCAAAAGTATCATCGTCCATCCCATAGCTTCAGCAATCAAAAATTAACAGTCGCTCGAATACAAAGATTATAAATTTATAAAATTATAATAAATACTAACGATAGTCGTACCGCACATATATTTCAATTTCTGGTGTACGCTTTTATAATGGGATTCAATCAACGAGAATTGAGGTTAATTCGGGCTAGACCTTATAGTAGCCTCTTGGTAACCCACATGAGTCATAGGTTCAAGTCAAACGGCAGGTTCTTCGGCAGACTGCGGGTCACGCGATCTAAACGCACACTTTACACACGCGCGCACAAAAACATCTATCTACATCTCGGAGAGAAAAAAAATCAAACAGTGCTCTTTTTGAATTTAATTGCTGGTTCCAATCCGGAACGAGTCCTCCTCACGACAAACCGGTCGGGTCGAACATACAGAGAAAAAATTGAAAAAAAAAAGCGCATGCGCATCACACGTACGAATATACGATTACAATATTATATGACTGACGGACAAGTCAGTTTTTCTAATTGTTATTAAAAGAAAATAACAATAACATTTTTTTAACGTGCCCCCATTATTATTATCTAATGATTCAATAATATATAATATATCAAGTCATCTGCCGATGTGTATTAGGGCCGAGCGCACACGATTACAATCCTATATTATTATAGCACAAGTGTAATGTATTATACAATACACAATTTTATAAATATTATTATACTATTATAGTATTAAGTCATAATATTAATGTTGTCGTGGATATTATATATTCCTACACTACTACCTACTGCAGTATGCTCAAAAAAGTCTTTGCCATTAATTTATGTAAAATGTTTCTTACACGAATACCCCATACGCTTGTTCATATCAACGCTATTATTTCACGAAATCTGATAGTGAGAAATGAAAATGTTTCCTCACAAAAAGAAAATATAAAATTGTCGACAGGTAAAAAAAAAATAATATTCACTTTCAAAATGATTATAAAAAAAATATCAAATAACCATTTTCAGCAACAATTTCATGGAAATAATTAATAATGAACGGTTATTCTGTGTCATCAGCTTGTCAATTGTACATTTACACCTGTTGTACACACAAACGTGCACTATAAAAATAATAACTTGTGGTGCTATAAATCTGCATAACGTATTATATTGTTATTCTTTTGTACACAATAAAGATTTGAATTTTAAATCATAAAATCGGTTAACCGAACCACCATCAAATCACGACGAATAACGAAATAAACAATGTAATAACAGTATAAAAATAAATGCCGACATCATCACACTATAATAAACGAGTTTCCGTTTTAACGAGGTATTTTCGTAAAATAAATTCGTGACTGGTAGCAGGAAAATCGCAGTGCATAAGGCTAAAAGATTGAAAATTCAATGTTCGTAAGTTGTATATACACATAATACATATGTATACACGCGTATACTTGGTAAACGTTTTTATCCAGTGTCTCCAATATTATATCATAAATATATAAGCACATAATATTATTACGCATCTATCGTACCTATGTGTGTGCGTAATGCAAAAGTGAGAAATTGTTTCTAAATCTTTGATAAACCGTCTTGGACAACTTTTTATTAATACCGTGATCCAGAAACGCCGCGCACTAAAGAACCGGGAAAGCCGGTGGACCACAAAATCATAAAAAATAAAATAATATATATTTTATATACAAAATAATAATCATGAGCCGACAAGTCCTCCGAATTATAATGCAATTAAAATAAATCGTGACTAGAAGTCCTAACAACAGAGTGCCTAAACACACCGCGCGTAGAAGGATAAAAGAAAATATATATATTATTTATTACTAATAAGTTTACAATAGTAAACAATTACAAGCAATTTTGTCGTCCGGAAAACGCGGTCGGATGAATTCCCATTTTATTTATTTTTTATACACGTATAAAGGCGCGTAAGTTCATCGATTTTCCGGGAAAAAATATAGCGAATGGGAGTGGCGAGTGGGTAAGAGAACGAGATTGTATGTATGTGTAAGATAGAGAGAGAAAACGAGAAGAGATTATCGTATCCGACAAACCGGAGTTTACAGATCGTTAAGCCCGAGTGATCGTAAATAAAAAATAAATAAAAAGGAGAAAAAATGACTAAAACTAAATGTCGCAGGTTATTCGTACTGATCCACGCGGGAAACCCGTTTTATAGAAACGTGAAGCGAAACAACAGTCACCCGCGGTCGCGAAAAAAAGTATCGAATTAAAGATAATAATAATAATAATAATAATAATCGAATGTATAAGGTAATTGAGAACGATCAAAAGTGCTTCTGTCATCCGACGCCGAACTGGCGAGAGTTTAACGGATTTAAATTGGATGTATATTTTTTATTATTATTATTTTAACACGCTGTATCTAAACATTAGTGACAGTCACCGACTCTGTTTGCAGGCTGCATCAATCACCCGGGTTGACCCTGGGACACTTAATGGGCTTTATACGAAATCCAAAAAACAACCAATAGATATCATCCGCGTGTGGAAAAACTTTTGCCCATTAAAAAACGGTATTTTAAACAGCCAAATGCTCTGCGTTTAACAACTTTCATTTGATTATATATACTCTGAAACTTAAGATTGAGTTCAGAAACTTTTTATGTGTTCCTTGCTATTCTTCACCCGTGGCGGACTTCAAGTCGGAGTCGATATAGATTTCCTTTACACGCGAGCGTATATTCGATCTTCTTTTTCATTATTTTATTATTATATATATGGCGGCAACGGGTTAAGACAAAAAACAATAACGTAGGTACCCATAATTTTTTATTAACGAATAAAAAACACGATTATTATTGTTTTATTATTATATGCACACAAACCATACTACATTATTAGCAGTTCTACTGATTCGTTATCACGATATAATATTATTATTATAGGATACTAAATGATTTGAAGATTATACTACGAATTCTATATAATAAATATTAATATACTCTAATCAGGATTAGCTAAAAACAATAGTTAATAATGTCTACTTAATAAACGAATTAAAAAAATGTTTTCATAATAGCTTGTTCGTGAGATTACGCATATAACACATTACACAAATGGTTGCCCAAACTGTTGAACAAAATTATAAAAAATACTAATCTGTAATTTATCAATGTAATAAAGAATTTTATTATGATACACAATTATACGGAAAATAAGAACGATAAAAAACGTCGTCGCTTGTTAATAACTATACTAATGTTATGTAACATGTAAATCGTTACAAATAAAATTAATTGTTAGCATACTATCATGATAGAACCAATTGGATATACTATAACACCTACAATACTATGTTAATAGATAATTGTATTTATGTAGGTACTGATAATTATTATTTCTGCATTTGTGTGTATTACAAAGTGATTCTGATAAATGTAAACAGTAAACACTCGTTTCTTCAAACAATTTAGCGTTTTAGTAAAATATATTTTTTTTTTTACAACTAAGTAGTTTTTAGTTGTTATGCAAACTAAATAGTGGACCAGTGGCGTAGTTATAATTTTGTTTTGAGTAGGGGGGGATAATTTTTAAGTAAACGTTAGGGGGTTATACCTACTATAACTAATTAATTACTCGTAGAAATTCAATTCCGTCAAAATTTTTCAAGAACATAAGTGTTTACTTTTTAAAGAATTACCTTGTAGATATAATATTTATGTATATTAAATATAATTTTATACTATTGTGTATCACACATACCTATTATAAAATTATAAAAATAACTGAAATTATTATTTTTATTATTTATTATATGTTATACATTTTACCTATGATTATATATCTTTCATATACGATCATATCTTATTAAAATCATATCTAATAGTAGTTTTTTACAAAATCATATTATACAATAATACTGTTTTTATTTCCCAGAATATATGTCCAGACAGACATTGGTGGAAACGAGGATTGCAGACTGTTCATATGGAAGAGACCCAGTATATATTATGCAATACGTGTACTACTCGAACACACTTAAGAACCCCTCGTCGTAGTGTTTTGGGCGATATAAATACGTTTTAGTTTGGAAATTCGGGGCAGCACTCGAGCGGTATTTACACGAGAAGGTCCGTCGAATATATACTACTATCGCACCCCGTGAAAGCTAAAAATATGTACTTCTCTCTCGATGGCGACGATGTACATAGGTATACGTTTATATTATTATTTATTACTATTATATAATGCGACGAGTGCGCGCACGCCTGAGTGTATTTCAGTGTTTGTTGCGTGTACAGACCGAAATATGAAATTTAAAATTCCCATCCGATCAGATCGTACGAGAGGTAATTTAAAATTACAATAGCTATGTGCGTGAGTGCGTAGAACGAGAAAAATGGACTCCAACACGACGTCCCCCACTCACCCTTTGTTATTATTTGTTAATTCCCAACATGTCCACGCGACAAATTCCGTATAGTCACACGTTATGACGACTATTATTACTAATACAGCTAGTGCGTTGTTTATTATTATTATTGACAGCACAATGTATTTATCCATATATATACGTATACAATATACACAATATATATCGCGCGCTTATACGCGAGCCGACGGGATTTATGTACACTCCTCACATCATATGATGTTCGGAAGTTGTTAAACAAATCACAAAGTTCATTGTCTTCGCATTTCCTTTTGTCTTTGTTGTAATTTTATTTTAATTTTTTGTTTGTTTTTTTTTTTGTTACTTCTTCATTAATGCCCCGCCCTGGTAGAGTTGAAAAAAATCCCCCAGTGTTCATTAACCTCTTTTTTTTTTTTTTTTTTGTCAGCAGAGTAAATTGCGTTTTTGTCGTTATTGATACACAGTAGCAGCAGCAGCAGTGGTGTATTCGATTAATTCCTTAAGGGAACGTTGAACATTGATAAATGCAAAACAATAACGAAACATGGGAAAAAATATTCGTGAATAGAAATTTATAACGATTTAAGTAGCAGAGTATGTTTCCGAATTAGACACAAAACTGTGGATGTGATAAGGAATTTTTTTTTAATTGTAAATAACATTATTATAATATCATAAACAAATCCGCGGCTTTATTGACAGTAATAATTTTATAGTGTACTTTGCTCAGCATGGTCTGCAAATGTATCATATTGTTATTAAATGTGTGATTATTCTTTATAAAATAAGAACTGGTTAACAAATAACAATCTGATTATTGATTATGGGCGGATAGGCCTACTGAAAAGCCGCGGGGAGATTTTCGGTGCTCCCCCCCCCCTCAGTATTTGGCAAATGGGGCCACTTTTGATCCTATGATTCAATGACGCCTTATTGACGGTAGAATATGCATGGACATAATATGAAGTATGAATTATTAACTATATAGTACCTACACAGCTACAAAAAAAAGGTAAACGGGAATTTTTACACAAAATCAGTTTTTGACAAAATCGATTTTATTTTTTTGTGTAACTCAAAAACGAAAAATTGTTAATATCTACTTGAAAAATTTACCGCATGTGTTTATATTTGTATTTTCTATATGCCGTAATTTTTTTTTAAATACTTTAATTTTTTTTTTTTTTGAACTATTTATAGACAAGAGAATTTTTTTACTATTATTGGTTTTTATTTAATGAATATAGATAAAAAAAATTTCGCTTGGTCAAAAATATAATATTAAAAATGTGTGTAATTGAAAATCCTAGGTTTCTCAAAAAAAGTTGATCGTAAGTCCACAGCAATTTTTTGCAAGAGTTTGAAATTAAAATTTTGACAAAATTCTTAAAAATCACGATAAATTGTAAATTATTTTGAGTTAGCAATTTATAAAATTTTTTATTTTTATATCTAAAATTTGAAATTGTAATATAAAATCCTTCTCAAGTTTTCTCACCTATCACAAAAAAAAACTTTACTATAGAGATTCAAACTATATTTTTATGAACATTTGAAGTTCAATTTTTTTTCGACATTGGATATTTAATGGATAAATAAACTAATTAATTCTCATCGATTGATTTTCTTATGTTATTGTAATTTAAAAATGAATTACCATATATACTTGACATTTTCGCCAAATGTTTATCATATTATTATCTATACATAATAAAGTTTTCATAATATTTTAATTATTTTTAAACTAGTCATAAACACTTGAAATTTCCATTTTTTTCCCTATAAATGTCGATAAAAAAATGTCTGTAAAATCAAAAAGCTTGAAATTTCAATGGAAGGTTCCTTATAAGTTGGATAATATAATTCGTATAATAATATACTTGCGAGTGCCTTTTTTTCACCAAAAATGGCATAGTCATCTATGTTATTGATCATAATATGATTGTATAATGATTATAAATTGTTATCTAGTTTCCATACATGTGTATTATATAGTAATTTTTAACGCAATTTTATTGTAGGAGAGGAAGTTCAAAAATTACAATAGTTAAGATAACGATATTGGAATAAGAAATAATCAATCAACTTTACACAATGAAATGTATGTGTAATAATTAGTAACAATTAAATGATAGTGGAAAAAAATCGCCTTTTCCATGCATTGTATATATATTATATTTTTATTTTATTTATGCAATTATATTCACGACTTAGTCGTTATTATGTATATAGCTGATGATTATGCGTTTGTAAACAAATTAGAATTTTTACTTTTTAAGCTCTAGTTAACTTAATGTGATCGCGCGACGACGACGTTATGATGCAGAGGCGGAGTGGAAGCAATTAAAATCGATAGAGGACCATTTATTATGTATTGAAAAAAAAATAACAGCACCCAACTACAATCAACGACAATGCATAACCAGTTATTATATGTATATGTATATATATTATTATATGAAGGGATAATAACGACAATTAGCGTACTATAAAGCAAAATTTGGCTTTTTTTTTTGTCAATTATACAATTCTGGTTGAGAATATTATCTAGAAAACTTCAATAGTATAATTATTAATTAGCTACTTAATTGTTAAAAATTTATTATATATACGATTATGCACAATACTAAAATTATTATTCTATTTCATAGTTTGATTCTTAATTAACATTTTTTCATGTATAGAGAGAAATCTTAGAATCGCACATAATATACAAAATCAAATAACTACTTTACACTAAAGTTCCAATGCGTATATATTATTATAGTAGACATTCGTCATATTCTCTGATCGGTCCGTTTCAATGAAGAATGCCGTGATTGGAAACGGTTATTATATACATTGCAATTAAAATTGATAAATATTTATAAAAATATCCCTAATAGTAATATAACCGGGCAATGTTGTTACAGGGATTTGGAATATTATTATTTCCAGTATTTTATGTGTGTATACGTACATAATATTGTACAGATATACGCACGTAGTAATAAAAAAAAGCCGGTTGTTAAAATGAAAAACCACACTCATATACACCGTGAGACTATAAAAACGAGTTTTCATTGTGTACGTTTGGAGAATTTCAATCCATTAATAGGATGACAAATCCGATTTTTTGTTTTGCAATTTACCAGTAATAAAAATAACAAAGTACCGGGCGGCAGATGGCCATAAACGAAGAGCACCGCGTCAGGGTGGACACTAGTAGTCAGCGATTTTCGCGGAGGGTCAAAATTATAAGGCTTTTTCGTTTTTGTTGCATCATGGAAAATACGATTGTTTCGGTGCGACGACAACTTGCTGCAAAGATTTATTATTATGAACAACTATTACAGGAAAAAGGGATTTTCACACACTTAAAAAATATATCATATCCGTGTATTTTACAGAAAGCATAGAATTCAATTTAAAATCATATATTAATACAGATCAAAAAAGAAAACTTTTTAAAACCTCGATTATTTGTTTTTATACCACATTACACCAGAAACTATTTTGTATCAAACGTCCAAAAATATAACCATAAGGATTCTTTTAATATTAATTGGTTAAAACTTAAGAATAATTATTGTCGTCTGACGATTGTCTCAGAACTATCCTTGTTTAATTGTATGCACATGAATGACTAAATAAATATTTAAACGCAATTTGTTGTTTGCCCTTCATCTTATTAGTTTTTCGTATACTTTAAATTTTCTATACTCTCTTAATAATTATAATCATAACACATTGCTAATAGCTGTCATTACAATTGCAATGCTCGCGATGTTATTGATTCCGTTAATGACGTCACACATCACGTTTAATGCATACACACGTAATAATAGTATTATACTGTATAAACGCATAAAATCTATACTTCAGAACGATTTCTATTTTTGGTTAGGTCGAGTGGAAAAACAAATTTTTATCCACGACAAATTGTCAATCTCATTATTGCGAAAAGGGGGACAAGACGATCTGTCGTTGTTAAAATATATTAACGATTTATCATAAACGAAGGGACGGCCGACAAATATATAGTTATTTGAAGTAGTGGGTGCTCAAAACATACACAACACATATTTCATTCAATCGATCGTGGGATATGAGATTTCGGGCGAGAAATATATATACTCAGCGTTGAGAGGGTGGTAAAAAACAATCAGATACACACACACACACACACACACACACACAAGGACGTGGAGAAAGTTTAACATTTTTTATATATTGTTCGACAAATGGGGTGTAAACAATGCACGTGTATGACGAAGAGTTCAATGTTTTTAAGTGAATTAGGCCCCGCATTTTATTAATTTTTATTTCGAATCTCTACAGCATATGTTTATATTATACACACTTAAACGTATATCGAAACCATGCAATTATTTTTAATTTATTATAGAGACCGCGACCATTTACCGGCGAACTTTAGTACGAAAAATAATTATCGCGCGTATCTATGACGTTCGAACAATTTTTTATATTAAAGCAATAATAATAATTCAAGTTTAAGTTATCACAAGACAAAAGTTAATAATACAATTAAATTATATTATTTATTAATTAATGACTGTCTATATACATCATAAGAATAATATACATAATATAATACAATATAGGTAGTATCATTATAATATATCTGTAACGTGTTGTAGGTAATATTTATTGAATATAATTCCGAATACGGAGTAGGTACTGTTAATAAACGTATACATTTTTTATCTACTAATCGTATAAGAAAAATCGTATTATCGTAACGGGTTTCACTTGTTTTCCAGTTACTTAAACTGGTAACAGTAAAATGGTTATGGGAATTCAAAAAAGGACTCACCTTCAGTTACTCCCATCATATGGTAAGGAGCAATTTCGACAGTTGAATATCAGACCTGGTAACAAAACAAAAAATGATAAAATTAATTACAGTCATATTAACCACATTATTAGGTAAGTACTTATAATACACACAATAAAAAATAATATATATTATTAAGAATGGCATGTAACAGGGAATAATCTACTATACGGTCGCAATGGGTGGTCAATGAGTGAATTACTTCAGCTATTAGATTCAAATATTAGTTTTAAATAATATTATATTGATGTAAAACTTGTTTTATGAAATTAACGATATTATTTTACGAAAAAAAACCCCTCGTAATCGAATGTTTACGAAACGTTTTCAACTGCCGTTCTGCTAGACCGCGAGGGGATCATCGCCGCTTCGATTGTTGGCAACCGACCATAAAGATATTATTAGTTGGCGAATCGCATTTTAGCAGACGCAACGCTAATGATCAGAGGGATTTCTGGATCTCAGTCACACACACGTTTTAACTGATTTATATATATATATATATATATGTATACACCCCTACATATAGGTTTTAGTTTCTTAACACGTCTTAAACGACAACGGGTATAAAAACACAAATCATTATTATTTTTATTAAAAAACATTATTACTGTTACCAGATTTTTAACACAAAATTGTATTTTAATATAACAATCCAAATTGGTTCATATCCAACAATGCATACTACTCAAGCCAATTTACAGTGGCTTATTAAATGTAGTTATAAATTAAAATATGCATTTATCAATATGAAATAATACAATGGGAGGTTATTATTACTTTTAATAATCAAAAATAGCACACATAAAAGTATATTATTAAAATAACCTGATATGGAATTGATTTTCATTTTAATTTCCAAATATTCAATTATATAACGTGACCAAATTTGACTAACATCCGGAATCCATGAGGATTAGCGTACCTACCTACTACAGAATGAATTTAATTAAATTGTATGCACAAAAGCTACCACTATATATACCAGTGATGCCCAACCCGCGGCCCGTGAAGGTATTCTATGTGACCCGTTACGAATTTTCTAAAATAAAAAAAATATTCAAAAAGAAGTAAAATTATTACAAAATAAATGTTTTTTTATTAATGTATGAATTCATTTAAATAAATATTCCAAAAATATAATAATAAAACTAAAAAAATTATAAAAATTTTTTACACTTATTTAATGTTTTAATTAATGTAAAATTTGAGCTTGTGTTCCTTTTACTAATAATGAAAAATGTGATTGGAATTTAATTGTTCTAAACCTCAAAATTGAATGAAGGTGTTCATCCGTAAGTCGCGATCTATGAACTGATTTTGTTTGTTTCATTCGTGAAAATATTTGTTCGCATTTATATGTCGAGTCAAATACAGTTTCCATTTCCATTTTCATCATATTATGTCTTAAAGCAGGAAAATCTTCGTGTGGAAATTTTGAATAAAATTTAACAATATCATTTTGTCTCATTTTTTTGAAATTCATAGTAGTAAAATGAATTTGTTTTCAACTCAATAACTTCCAAGTTGAAGAGAAGTTTCGACATCATTTTCATCAATATTAAATGGATTTTCAAATAAACGTCACGATTTTTCGTGTAATTTAACATCTGAAAATTGAGATGAAAAATGGATTTGCAATTTGTTCAACATTTCTACAAATCAATTAGTTCGACATAATGATTAATACTTGTATTGATTGATACTTGGCAGTTTTAAAAATTACTGAAGTCACTGTGCTCAATTTGATTAATAAATAATTTTAATTTTACAACAAACGCTTTAACAGAATTATACATGTCATATATGAGTTTTCCAGGTCTTTGTAATTTTAAATTTAAAATATGTAAATGTGTTATTATGTGTGTAAGAAATGCTAAATCCCACAACCAATTATCGTCTTTAAGCTCTAAAATTGGTTTTCCCTTGTCGATCATGAACATTTCAACTTCTTCTCGTAAATCAAAAAATCGTTTTAAAACCTTTTCACGGCTTAACTATCGAACATGATTATGATACGCCACATCACTGTAATCAGCTTCTATTTCGAGAAGAAAACTTTATAATTGTCTATAGGTAAGATCATGAGACTTAATAAAATTAACAGCTTTTGTTACAACAGACATAACATTTTCGAGACCTTTAACTTTTCTACAGAGAGCCTGCTGATGATACAATGAATATTAATAGGGGTTCAATATTTTTTCAATTTTAAAAGTTTATTTACTCCACCAATAAAACAAATATTTCCCCAATCGAGCTTAAGATTTTGAAGACAAAGATCTACTTTTCCAAATATAACACCTCCTGATGTTCGATCATGCACACTTTCCAAAGAACCAACTCCTCTGTTATATTAAAATTAATATCAATCCCACGAATAATTATTACCAGTTGGGTAGTATTGGTAATATCGGTATTCTCATCCAGTGCCAGCGAAAAATATTTGAATACTCGTGCTTTGTTAGTTTGTTCTGTGGCTGTGTAACTATGTTGTTTCCTATATTTTCAACACGTCTAGTGATTGTGTTTCGTGATAAACTTATTTCTTTAAAAAGTTCTAATTTTTCAAGTATTATTTCTTCAACCACAGTCAAAATACATTTTTTTATAAAATCTCCACCACTGAATGGTGTAGTTTCACTAGTTATTAAATTCTCTACTTTATAATTCGCTTGTACAACATTTGTTTTAAATGATTATAGCTTAATAACACGTAATTCTCCTAATAAAATAATACATAGTTATTGCATTAAGTTTTTGTTACTAAATTTTTTTTAATATTTTGATTTATAATGCCATTTGATATTAATTTTCTTAAAAATTGAAACCGTTTCACGACACACAAGACAAACAGCTTTTCCGTTAATTTCAATGAAAAAGTAATTTATTGACCATTTTTCATTAAAAATTCGGCAATCTACATTATATTTACGCTTTTTTCTGTCTAACATTTTCAAACGGAAATTTTACGATTTAATATCAATATCACCCGTGCACTTAAAAGAGCATAGTGATCAAACTAATATGTACCCATGACAAATTAAATTAAATTTGTCAAATGTGTACCTCAATCCATAATTTCTTCGATAGTCAATAAAAGATAAGAAAACAAGTCAAATATGCAAGATTATTTGTACTTTTATATTAATTTGTGGCCTGTTTAAAGATAATTGTTTGCCAAAGTGACCAGCTAAGAAAAAAGGTTAGGCATCACTGATTTATACTGTACAGACTACTTCCAAACACAAGCCATAAATACAAAATAAATTAACGTTTTAAAAAATATATAAATGCGATAAAGGTGTTCGTTTTTAAACGTTCTCACATTATTAAATAATATTATAATATTAGAATATAGCTGTATAATAAATATAAAGGATCACAAGTGTAACAATGTGTTTATTACTTGAAAAAATAAACCTCGCGTGGGAACATTAAATTGTTAAATTTTATGATGAAAAACCAACATTCTCGTGAAACATCTTATTGTCAATAGGTAGGCCATACTATATCATCATATTCATTTAGAAAAAAAAAACAATATAGGAAAATATTAAATTTCTATGCCAGCAACTATATTAATGCTGTGATAATAAAAAGTAATTTGAAGTATAGGCATAATTTTTTCTTTGTCATATTTCCATATTATTATGTAGATTATACGTATAAGATTAGCACAGTTATTATTACCATACTATACCTATCTACTTAGACATTTATATTTTAACTGTAGAGCGTTTTAAAGCATGATAAGTATTTATTTTAATATTATCATAATAAATATCACAATGAGTGATGAACTGATGACTAATGAAGTATTAGATAAACCGGTGCTCAACTGAGACTTATTAAAAACGTAAGCTGCGAATAGTGGTTTTGAATTTTAAGGAATCTGACGTTTTTTTTTTATATAATAATGCTAACGCACTTTAAATAAATTAATCGACCATAGGAAACGTACGCACTACGCAATGAAAATGTTAATCGACGAACTCTATTTCACATATACACGACATTAATTATTATTCCGCTTGGCGTTAGATAATAATAATTAATATTTTTGACGTGGCTGAAATACGTACGGAACACGTGTATTTGTATACATTTTTTTTTTTTTGAATAATAAAAGCGATAAACTAATATTTCTTGTCATCGTTTTAGTTCGCTTTTCTATGTTCTATTATTCCTGTTTAAATGCAATTCTATTCATAAGAAAAATATAGAAGACGGATGTTGTGGTTTTTAGTGATGCAAAAAAAGACCAAAAAATAATATTGTCACATTAAAATGATACTTATTATAAGTACGATGAATATAGTACTAACAATAGTAAAACCAATCGTTGTTATCCTGAATCGAACGGTCACCATTTTTCGTTTACTGGATAAAATGGATAAAAAAAGCCATGAACAAAAAAAAAGACTTAAAATAAACTATATAGAGTGTCTTATCACGTTATACAATATTTTCGTGCTAAAACAATTTATTTTTCAGTAGGTAGTACAATTATATTATACGAAAAATTACAATTATAATAATTAATAAAAATAAATAAATTAGTTTATACTAAATACCTATAAATTCTATGCATAAAATATATTTTTATGGTATAATATGACGTCAGGAGTTAATAAATATTGTGATTAAATTAATCATATAGGTATGAGTAATTATAGTACGATAATATTATAACAAAATTGCACTGATAATAATAATTAATAAAACCAAAAATAATAAAAAGTTATTATAAAATATGAAATAATATACTATTTTATAAAATGAAAAATTAATAGTCAATAATATTTAAAAATAATCATATTGTGTATTGCAATAATAACTGTTAAAATCTCGACTAATACTATGCGACAATATACTCTGTAAAGTTTATTTCGTGTCTTTTTTGTACAATGGATTTTTTATCCCAGGGTTATTTTATCCTTGATTTCCGATTACTGAATATTTGATACAATATGATCGCGGAGGAAATTATTTTTTCATCGCGGATCACAAAACATAATATTAATATTACATTATCATATTATGTTTATCCTATAGTTGCATTGTGCGTCCGCCACCTGTTCACAGCATTCGTCATGTGCATAATAATATTATAATGTTACGTTATACGTATACCTACTTAATATTATGAGGTTTTCTCCCTTTAAGCTAAAATGAACACACACGACCGAGACTATAGTATTATGGTCGCTGTCCGACAGAGGTTGTTAATTTTAAATCCGACGTCGCAATGAATTACGACGACGATGCGCCACTCATGCAGCGTGCTCATGGTGCATTTTATCATCGCCGAAAGACTTTGCCAACATGCTAGTGTGCGAGCAAAATCATTCGCGCCAATACACAGGCGTGGAGTAAAATATATAAAATATAAAACGAATATTCAAGTTTTGTCATCTGCGACGAACGAAGGCATTTCGCGTTGTATTTTTTTCTGACTCCGTACTAAAAACATTGTTAGAATACACTGTTGAGTGCCCTAGTCGCAGCGCCAATAATTTATGTGTTATTTTTAAGAAAAAAAAAATGATGTAATATCGTAAAAAAAATATTGAACGCTCCGTGCGAGGTTGATAATATGCTCGAGTTTTTTTTTACGAGGGAATATATTTTAATCGACACGATATAATTTATATATCATGAATGCCACAACAGTTATTCTGAAATATCGAAAAATACACAACCCCCGACCGACGCTATACTTTATAGAATATATACAGCTATAAGTCAAAATCTATACTTCGTACTACTTACCCAGTTCGACGTATGACTTATTTACTCTTTACTTATAGTACACACGACACAACCATGTTACATAGTCATCGATTATATTCGGACGAAAAACCAGTATTAGAAATGAATAATATTTAAAACGCTGACATTATAAATTATAATATTGTATTTTATTATGATTTTTAAAATATGATAATATGTTAAATTATCGTGTTCAAAAGTAATTAAATTACGTAATTGGTGTAAAGAATATAGGTACAAGAAAAGAAAATCTTCGTCTGCGGTCAGCGTTTTGATCATCGTAACCACATTATAAATAGTATACGGTAATAAGAAAACGAATTATTAAAATTGAAGTTTTGAAATAAATTGTCTTAGATTATGAACCTAAAAAAAATAAACACTGGACAATTGATACAGAATCAGTACCGCCAACCATCTAAAGTTGAGACGTACACGTTGTTATTGTAATACCGAGTAGGTACAAAATAATATAAATATAGAAAATCGTTTAACCTTTTGTGAAGTATTGTTTTTTTTTTATATTAATAAAACGATTGAGATAGTGACGTGCAATAAGAGCAATTCACTATTATATAGGTAGGTTAGGTATTTAAAAGATAAAAACGCGCAATGCGTATAGATAAAAATACACTTACAACAGCTTTGGAGTGTATACATCCGGCTGTCAAGAATAATATCGTGTTCCGGTACCAAAAATTGTTGGCGCAACATAATACGTGTGTATAGCAGAAAAATATAAATACCGCCAATAAAATATAATATGGATTAATTGGTCCGGAAAAAAAGCTTACTAAACCTAAAATGGCAAGGCTTTTATTGTTCTATTCAGAAGCACCACTCGGTACATACAAATACACGTAGAATCCGAATAAAATACAACATATTGAGCAATAATTGGGTTATCGGGGTCATTGGGAGTTGTTTGAAATCGGGGAACAGTATACCCATATATAGTGTGAGCGCACACACTTCGATACACAATTCATTATTATTATACACATTGCCGAGGTTTATCGGCGTGTATTTTGTGACCTTTTAACAACAACGACGACCATCTTGACTTTTTTTCCTATCCTTCCTCCCTGGCGCTCTTTACTTTCGTGTTAAAAATACCCATTGAGTAGCTTTTCTTTGGCTTTTTTTATTAACAATTTTTAAATTAAGTAAGGTAAATAAATAGAAAAAACAGACCATGTTTCATGTATTGAAGCTATTTCCGATAATATATTTTCTTTCTCCGCTCCAGGAACTATATACGCATAATAAAATATATATAAAATAAAAATATATATTAAATATAAAATATTCTATTTATCACAACAAAACGTAAATAACGGGCTCTGGATCGTATAATAATTATATTTTGATTTATTTAAGCGATTCAAATTATCTACAAGTGGCAAAAAAATGGACGGCAATACAATTTAAAAACTGAAAAACCTAAGTATTAGATTATTTAGGTACGTAAGTGGATTTGATGAATATACAGTTATGTTTCTGGTACGCATAAACAGTCACTAATTTTTTAAATTAATCACTAAACATTTAATGGATCGTGAATGGATGGAAAGTGAATGGCTTAAAAATAGCAAAATAAATAACAAATGGTCATGACTCATGATTTAGTGGTCCATGATTGGTTCATTAAATTTTAGTGAATCGTTAAATTAATAATTTTTTCATATAATTAGATACAGATAAATGTTGCTGATAGGACGATCGAAAAAAATTAATGAAAAGGTATATTAGGTATTTATCAAAAATAATTTAAAAAAAAAACAAGATAACCAAACTGAATATTAATATTGTTATTAGGCTCCAACTAAACGTATCGATATAATTCGTATATCGTATCGTAATAATTATGATTAAGTAATAACACATATTGAACAAACACACGTTTAATTATTACTATCTAAATCTTAGGTATGAGCTTATAGTGCTGATAATACATAAATATATATATTATGGTATACCACAATTTGAAATCTTGAACTTTTGTTATAACCAACGTGACAGCAATAAACGCATAAAACTGCGGTGAAAATAATAGATGAATAGAGGTAAGTATCTATTTATTATAATGATAATTACAGCTATTTTTGCACACCACACGTACACACGAGTATTACGTATATTAACCACACTTTGCAAAACTAATTTTATCAACAACATGCATCGTTGGCTTGAACACACGGTTCGTGTTTACATATTATTCTGAGAAATACGCGATATACCGCTTTGAGTTTTCACTTTATGTTTGTTTATTAGTCATAACTCATTACCTACTGTAATACTGTAATCGATAAAAACGTATTTTAACCATATGAAATTAGCGTCGACTGTAATAATAATATTTATCTTATTATACAATAATAGATAATTATTAATTACTATATACGCGTGTCGTTGGATTGGAAACACTAAATCATGAAAACTGCAAATACTTACTAAATAAATAGATTTCAATAGAGTGCCAACTTCATACTGGGTGTCTCCTAACCTTTTTTCTTTCTCCTAACCTAGGTGTCTATTAATTGAACCGAATGTCAACAATAAATTAGAATATGTTATGTTAAAAAAACAGGTGGACTTCTGAGAGATTAGAGTACAAAAAAAAATTATATTGTTCGCCTGCCAATATACATAACAGTATCAATAAATTGAAAAAAAATAGAACTACGACGAACAATACTCTCAAGTTTTCAAGTCTGTGGAGAACGAACGCAACTATAACGCATGTTTCATACCGTCGTCGCACATTTCAACGCAATTGCAAATACACATGGGTTTTTAATTAAAATAATAATAATAAAAGCCTGATGACGCCGACGTGCACCTTCGTCAGTCGTCACGGCGTGGCGTTCTCCAATGACCTACGCTCGCAAACCGTATGTACGTAAGGGACACCGTAGTAGGTTTAGCTTCATTATTATACAATATTATATTAATTATGTATATAGGTAAATTTAAGAGCGCAAACGAATTTTCGTAAATTATTGTAACGTAACCATATTATAATTTATATTTACACCTATATGTGTGCGCGCGAAATATATTATTAATATACACATCATATTATAATAATACAACTAATTCGGAATTCTGTTTCATTTGCTCGGTTATGCTCATAATATATTATACGAAATATTGAATAATAAACGTAACCGAAAGTGTGAAATAACTAAAAAAGAGCACATTCATAACCAGCTACGGTCGTCGAATACTGCACGATTCGGTTGAAAACACAGAGCACGCACGATAATTGATTCACAATTTTGGTGTGGATAGATGGCATGCGGCGATTAGTTGTCATAATTATTCTCAGTAATACCATTCATCTAAAACTTGAAACATTTAATCAGCGGTGAAGGGGAGGAGAGGGACAAAAAACCGAAGATAAAACAAAAAAAATGGAAAAACTTATTATAAAATCACTAAAAGATAATAATTTAATTTTAAAGTATATCTTCCTTTTATATTTTTCAATCATTGTTCACCACAATGAAAAATAAAAATTATTAAGTTTGAATCGGTTTGAATGTTAGCTACAATTTTTTTCAAACAAACTCATTAAGTTACCACGATTCCACGAAAACATAATTTCATAATAAAAAATATCTAAATAGTCGTTGATTATCTATTGTTCAATAAAAGAAACGAACCTTGGGTCAAAACTTTTTTTAGAACTCTTTAAATTAATATCGACTATATTATTTAAGTTTCAAATGTTGTGTTATAGAAATATTGTCTTTTTTAAACCTAAAACCCCTAAACACTATAATAATATACAACATTTATATTATATTATATTGACTTTTGACATTTACTTACTATATAATAATATAGGTACCTATTTAATTTAAAGTCAATGTCAAAAACTAACTTCTTATTTACTTTTGCAAAGTAACAACGACTAACAAGTATTATGTAATTAATTTGAACAAAGTTTATTTGCAATTTTATAATCATAAGCCATAACGCATTGGTGGCAATAAAATACACGATCTAAAAAAATATTACCACAATACCTACATCACGAAAAAACAATTAAAATAAGAATAAAAATGGAAATGCAGTAACAAAAAAATTACGATTCAAACCCCCAACATCTTATAATTATGCAGTCAAAAATATCTTTTATAATAGGTACGTGTTTATCTAACTGTTACCCATTTGACAGATAAATATTAGCCGGTATAGTTGGTTACTTTAACTGTAGAAAACATGACAAAATTCACTTCAAGTCACGACGGTTTGATTCGAAGTTCACTTAACTAAGGTTTTCTAAATAACAATCAAATTAATAAAATATACCCTAAATTTTCAATTTTAAAATAAAGCATCTTAAAAGACGTTTTGTAACGCATAATAATCACGCGAAAAGTAAGGTTAGGTAATCGAAACACATTAACTTTATAAAACACATTAAAATATGACAATCGTGTATAGATAAAATTAAATAAGCGTAAAGAACTCAAGTCTGCACGAATACAATCATAGGGATGATACGAACATTTTAAGTTTATTTTGCAAGTAGACTTGCGGATTTTAAAATATCTCGAAAAGTTGATAGAAAATAATTAAAAGCGAATCCAATAATCCAATGAATTTTTTTTTATTAATTCGTCATATTTTAAGGCTGTAAGCAAGTTAAAATAATTATTAGATTATCAACAAAAGTTCAATATTAAAATTCTCATAATTAAAACCACTTGGTTGTATAGAAGTTATTCGATAAATAGTCAAATATTTAAGACAATCCACCTGAAGTAATTATTTCTCAATAAACTTTATTTTCGAAATCGTCAACTTCATTATGTCTGATGGTGCACAGTAATTAGTGAGGTAATTGTGAGCCATACTTCCATGTAAAGATATAAATCGAGTAGTTAGAATAATCTATTGAATATTTATATATTTGTTTTACTAACGTTCAGCGGTTAAAAATAAAGCAATTGATCTTTCCCATATTTATATTTACATTGTATTATTGTACTTTGAAACTTGCCTAAATTTATAGTATACTAAATTAAAAGGTATAATAAATGAATAAATAGATTGCAGTTGCTTAACTATAAAAATAGTAATCAATTGTCCCTATACACTGCAGTACACTCGGTGACTGTCTGATGTTTTTCAATAAATTCAAAATTAACACACTGGCAAAATTAATCAACTCTACTTTATTTAATCTTTTTGCATGTGTGTAGCAAACACAACTAATAACCATGCCCGTCAAAACGGTCGTTTAGAATACCGTTGGATTTATTAGTCATTAACTAAATTTTTATTCACAATTAAACCACTTCAGAGTAAGTACTAATGACATAATCATAAAATGTATATTTTTTTAAACCAATAATAATAATTGTTCGAAAAATAGAAATTTTCAAGCAAATAAAATAAAATCATTAATCAAAATAAATACAAAAAAGCAATTCATTGTTAATTAGTTATTGTTTACTTTTAGCAAACGCTTTTCGATAACTACAACAAATTATAACTATTGATGTTAACTTATTTTTCACAAAAGTATTTGATTTTCAACTATATGAGTATAATAATATAGTGGTATACATAACTTCTTAGAAAAGATTATGATACAAAATAAAGATAACAGCGTACCGACTAAGTCATTATATTATGATCTAGGTTATAAACATTTATTGAAGTTAAAACATTTAAAGTATTACAAGAATGAATTGGAGGTAATTAAAATATTTCATGCAATATATAATATTAAATTGATAAGATTTTCAAGTAATTTTACTTTGATATTTTATTTCTAATTTTACAGCATTTTAAACTTCGAAAGTTAACGTTTTATCCAAAGTGCTACAAGCAACAATCATCATTGTATTAAAAGTGATTAGAATAAAGCAATCAATTATTCAATGGTAGGTAATTCAAAATCGAATTCTAAAGGTCTTTACACATGGATTTTCTCACAATGAATTAATAAAGTGATCAAACGTATTTGACGATGTATTTAAATAATAATAATTTGTTTACTATAGCTCTATATAAGAACGTCAAGATATCAATTAAAAACATTAATTCTGGATCGTATACAACTGGATTACAAAATTGGTAAACCAACGTATAATAAAGTCTGTTTATTTTATTCAGGTGTAAAAAAAATTGCCAATAGTTAATATAAAAAAAAAATAATAATAATAACTGCAAACGTCTCTTGTGACAAAAAGCAACTATACTATATACCAACGCACAATAATAACTTGATACGAGTATGTGTATAAACGTTTAAAATCAATGAGTACCAACAATCTACCTACTATCCTATAAAATGTGTATTGCGCAAAATTTCAGAGGAAAAAGTAAAATAAATTTACAGTTAAATTAACTTGAGACCATCAATATTGTCGGCAGTATAATTTTTTTTTGCTACTTACGTTGAAGAAACAAGAATAAAAATCCTAACGCGTCAGAATTGCAGACGAATTTTAATCATTTATTAAATAGTTTAGCACGCGATTCCCGTGTCTACATAATATCACAAATCGTATGCAATGATGGGAAGAAAATTTATTAAAATTCAACAATGCGTATCACGGGTGCTATCCTGGGACTGCCTACAACGGTTTATGTACTACTACACCACCAAAATACAATACGCGGGGGACGCATTGTAACTATAAAACTATAAAACTGTCAGATTTTTTTTTCCAGCGCGAAAACACTATCACCAATCGTCCTGGATCGCGCTTTTTTCCGCCCAAGCGCGCGATCCGATGACTGGGCAATATAAGAAAGAGACAAAAGCGAATCGTTTTTCGTCCCTCTATCTCCCCTCAAAAAAAAAAAAATAAATAAAAACGACCCGTCGGCAATAGACTGACCCAGCAAAGGCTTTCCCAGACCCTTTGCAAGACGAATAAACACACACAAACGCTGTACTTTGCGGCTGGTAGCATCAGCAGTAGAAAATAATAATAATAATAATACCTAATAAATAATAATAATAATAATAATAATAATAATATTAAACCGTCTACGACGCGGCGAATACACGTCGAATTGGCGTGTCTGTTAACGGAAGGGTGGATGGTGGTGGCGGCGGCGTTTTGGCGCGCTATGACCGTTATTTTATGAAATCGCGGCTCGTGGGGCGCCCTGCTCTTACCTGGACAACGGCGGTGCGCGTCCTTTGAGGGCAAGTGGGTTTTCACCACAGGAAAATTTGAATTATTTCCTCTTTTTTAGACGAGCCACTACAGCCGGACACGCGCGATAATTTTATATCACACGGACGGCGAAAAATTGTTTACCGGGACGTACGACGAGACGCAGTGAAAAAAACCGCGCGCGACGAACATGCAAAAACGTGTATTACACACACACACACACACACTTGTCAACGAGACGGAAGAGGCGGCGGCGGCAGCGACTACGAAAAAGGTGGGCACGACGTTGATGATAAGACGGCAGCGAACGGACGGAGACTGCCGCGCGGCCGTACGGTGTTCCCGCGACGGCGGCGGCAGTTACGGAGGCGGCGACGACAGAATTATTATTATTATTATTATTATTATTGTTATTACGACACGCGCCACGGTGAATATTGTAGTACAACACACGTTCTCTCTGCGACCGTTATGAAAAATACGAAAATCGCGAAACCTGGAAGAACAGCATACACCGTTCTCCGGCAGTGCAAATAAGAAGCAATCAAAAGTAATAATTCCCTGCGTGATCCCTACCGGCTTTTGCTCAGGCCGAAACTCAAATCAAGGTCAACGACGCATCGTAAAACGGCGAACAACGAGACAGCGTTTCGGCAAAAATAAATCTCAAAAGGCGGCAAATTTAAAAAAAAATAATTACACACTTACCCCGTACCAGGTGATGGTGGCGGTGGTGATTGTGGTGATGGTGATGGTGGTCGTCGTCTCGTATATTAAATTATATTATTATATTAATATAATGATTATATGATAATTATTATACGATAATAATAATAATAATAATATACTTCGTTAAATCGCGTAAAAAAAAAAAGTACGCGAGTGCGATCGTATGGCGTGAGTGCGTGCGTGCGAGAGTGCGTGCGTGCGTGTGTCGTTGGCCCCGGCCTGGTGTGTGCGGACGTCCAATTTTTACGCACAGTATTCAACTAGTAAACACGAAGCCGCGCTCTGTTTGTGGAATGCCAAGAATGGCGAAAAGAATCCGGACAACGTACCGGAGCGGCGCGCGCATCGCGTGACGCACCAAGTCTGAGGTGGGGGTAGGTGGCGGTTGGCGTGCGGGTCCAACGGTTACCGCAGCTTATAGTGTTATATACCCCCACCGCACGCCGACTACACTGTGTGCCTGCCCCTGAGATCGTCCAGTGCGGACTGTCGGCCCGCCAGTATTTCGGTCGCCGACTACTGGCAACACTGCGGCGTTCCCGCCGCCGCCACCAATGCCTTA
>JACXSJ010000198.1:0-31467 GCA_014851325.1 Pentalonia nigronervosa
CAGAAACCTACTTTCCCTGAATATGCCACTACTGTGCATGACCTGCGAATAAGGTCTGGACACGCCTATGTAATACAGATATATATTTTCAGAATAATGACAACCAATTTTGGAATGGAACATATAAATAATTCAATTTTAACTAGATGATAAGTACAATAATTACCTACGTAATAATTAATAATTTTAATTAACAATACGACCAATCTGACCTAATGGCATAGCTCATTAGTCAATTTTCGTATGTAAATTTGCGATTATTTTAATAACAATACTTACATTAAGCGTTAGTAACATTTAAAACTTAAACTGTAATACAATTCCGTCTGTCTCGAATTTTATACAAAATATATTCAAAAACTTACACACAAAAATGTAATCACTGACTCAAGCAATAAAACTATATATACATTTTAAATCACAATAACTTACTTAGTATTTTGTGTCTAATACCTATATGATATGAACTTAGCATAATGTGAACAAAATAAGCGTTATTATCATTAACAATACATATTAGACTGAACTACTTACATAATTTAATTTTAAGTATGAAATATATAGTATTTTTTTAATACTGTTTTAACTTAATATTACATATTACATCATGCACCCAATTGTATTATATTTGTAAATGAATCAATCACCACAACTACTTCATTTTTTCGTGACTAGACACTGTAATAATGAAAATGCACCTATAATATAAATATTTAATGTGCATACTTTATGGCTAATGCCATGTTGAAACTTTGAAATAGGTGTAAAATTAATAATAAAATACTAACACAATTAAAAAATAAAAATGATAATATACTGGAATTGCTTTAAAAGTTTGAACTCGAATTCAAATATTTGAAAATCATCCTCAAACATGTGTACCTAATAATAATGCAGAACAAGATTTAAATTTACTTATTTTGATTTATTTTACAATCTAAACGCAACTAAGAATCGATCGGTTTTTTAAAAATATTTCTTTTTCCTTAAACACTACTTTACATTAAAGTTCATTCTGGAAAGTTTCATATGAAACTTCTTTCCGGGGAAGAAAACTTGTTTACATTTTATCAAATAAAACTTTTAAATAACCTTATTTTTTTAAGAATTTTATAAACGTGATGATATTATACGATTCAATGGACTGACCATATTTTTTGTATCAATTTAAAATATTAAAAACTTCAAAAATACTTGTATAAAGGTACAAAGTTCATAAGTTTTTTCAATTGAAAATCGACTTATTTCTTTATCCGTATAAAACTAGGTAAAGTTTTTTATTTCAAACTAGATAATTAAATTATTTTATGCACATAACGTGTGTTTAATTTTCATTTAAATAATTTAAAAACCATCTCTGTATTTTTGATCTTTAATATTTAAAACTTTGTTCATCTGATAAATCGATTTTGGAAAGTATTTCCTTTGATTGTATAACATTAAGACCAAGGTTTCGATAATACAATTATTCACGATTACGGTACACGTAACCGTTTCTACACGCCGTAGGTACCATTTTCATTCATAGGTAATTTAGAAAATTACATTTAGGTCTAAGGTGCAGAAGTAAAGATTAATGCATTTAATGATTTTTTATCATTTACTATGACTGAAAATAAATCATTTGTCAAAAACGTGTTATGACAATAATATATAATTATAAACTAAATATGAACTACAGATTTTGTTCGATAAATAATGGTATTTAAATAAATCAAATAATAAAGCCCCAAATGTTATTTTCTAGTTTCCACTGGCACAACAATAACGAATCAAAACTTCTCAATTATAGTTTTAAAAATAAACCAAACATCTGACAAGGCTTGAGAGATGAATCAGTATATTGTCAAAAATAAATTTATCGACAACGTTTAATTTGAATAAAATTACGTTGGCAACCGTCAAAGTGTGGACCATACGATTTCTCATACGTATATGCCTAACAAATTTGCACGTATATAATATATTACGTCTTATATGTATATATGCTGTGTTATTATAATTAACAAACATTATATATTATTAATAAAGCATTAATACCATCGTAGTTAAGATAACCGTCTATTATTTCTACAAATCGCATCATTAAAATAATACAACGGTTACCAAAGTGCGCCGCGAGCTCTTTTCAGCTTATTTCATCGCCACGATAATCAAAAAATAATAATTAGAAATTTATCATAGATAAAAAGATAAAAAATTGTTTTATGTTTATAATTACTTAGCACACTCGACCTGTACATCGTAGGCTAAATTATCAGATTCAGATTGTTCACTTTTAATGCAGTTTATCTGTCTTGTGATATATTTTTTTTCTTTATTTTCAACTATAATTTCATAATTCGTTTATGACAATGAGAATTAGTGTTCGTTTATGTCATGTTCTTCGCGGGCGCCATGGCTAAATTTGGTCCAAAAAAAGTTTGGGAACCGCCTGATCTATTATTGTTTCTACAACCGCGAATAGACGGTAATATCGATAATATCATTATGGATATGAGTTACCGACAACCTGTTCAATAATACGACGCTGTTTTGTAAGTCTTTAAATCATTACCATATTATCGACGACGGCCAATGTCAAGGCATTGATGCGCGTGTCGTATCCATTCGATCGAATTCCCGTCGGATCGATACCTATGCATGCCCCATAATGACCAGCCGCAAGTGGCTCCCATTAGGCGGCCGCCGAGTGCTCGTGACTGCCGAATTATGATATTGTGGTACAACATTATACAGTGGTTCCCAACCCATGGGTCGCGGAAAACGGTCGAGGGCCTAAGCCAAGGGTCAGCAAATTTCAATCTGGACACGCTTGCGAATTGCTATTTCAGGAGGAAACGAGCAATTTTATTTTCCATATGTTGCGTCTCGGCGTACGGGCGGCCTCTGTGATGGATTAAGGACTTTAGATGTTGCAATAAATAATTATTAAACTGTCGTAAATGTCCAGAGTGTGTTGTTTATTTAAAATGTGACGTGAAATTTATGCTGGTGAACTAAACACAGCTGGAAGTTTGTAGTAGTTCATTTATTCTGAGTCCGTTTTATTCAGAAATTGAATTGGCGCGAGGGTGCTCGCTGCAGCCCGGGAATATCACGTCTAAATCAGAACTGTTTCAGGGTCCCTTACGTACGAGCTACTCCTCCTATTTGGTATGTACCTACGTCATTCCCGGCAAGATAGTGTTTTTCCACATTTGCTGTCGTATGCATGCGTACTAGTACCAGGAAACGGCATCGTCCCGCGCTTTGCCGTGCACGTGCTGATGCGAATGCGGTCGTCTCATATTATCGTAATTCCTAGTATTTTATATTGTTGTTTTACGCGAGCGCGTTCGCTGTGTATAAAATAATATATCATAAAAAACTGCTAAACGTAGTATAATATTACAACGATTCGGTTTAATAGTCCCAGATATTTAGGTACCTACTTTTGTCAGAATCGCGTTGCTCGTTCACAGACTCGTTCGTTTTTTTTTTCTTTTGGTACTCGTACGCCTTTCGCAACACGATTCCTCTTATCCTATTCTCAAAATTTCCTACACTAATTTCCTAGGTAGTCATCTCGTAGTTGGCGCCTAGCCCTGTCTTCCCCAGAGCGTTTGACGGAGTTTATTGACAGTATATGTGTCAGGCGTAGTATACGGTTCCCCTTGCCCTCGAGATAATAGTAAAATAAGTTATGTACACGAGATAAATACAGACACGCGGCATTACATATAATTTTCAAGAGTATAGTCGGAAAATTCGAAGGCATTTTCACTTGCTGAAATCTCAATCGGTACACAAAATGCTTCAGATACTTCTGTATGAGATAATTTTTTTACCCTCGTTATTAATGATGCGTAAACGACAAACTCCGTTTAATTTATGCCGATTTCCGATTGGCATCATCGTCAAAATTTTTGATTCTATAAATTTCTATTTATTTTCGATCAGATTAGCTAACACTCAATCGATAACGACCTTTTTATATTTGTGTTCATGTGTTTATAATTTTTACCTTACCAAGTGAGTGGATATCGACTTTTTTTTTTACAAAATCGTTAGTTCGCACAAGTAAAAAGGTTGGGAACCGCGGCTGACATAATAATATAGTATAACGTATATAGCATGACGCTCAAATTTTTGAACGACGACTGTTTTGCAGTAGACGACAATGACGAAATTCACAAAGTAAATGAATAAATTAAATTTCGGTTAAAGACGACGAGGAAAAAAGTCGTACACGCCGTTCGTTTTTTTTCGTGTATTATAATATTATATGAATTATCATATTATACTCACCCGTCGCTGTAGTCGTCCACCCACCACGACGGCGTTCACACTCGCGCGAGCGCAGACCCATAAAAAATTACACTCGGCCATAATTTATATATCGTATAATATACGCATAAGACCACACCGCCACCTTAGTTTTCCCAGCGATCGATTTCATTTTTTAACGGTTCGAAAAATCTCGGCCGTAGTTTTGAACGCACGTGGTGTCGTTTGGGGGGGGGGGGGGGGGAGAGGGAGGGCGGCGTTTGGTGTTTTCGTTTGTGGCTACATAACGAGTTTTTTTTTTTTTAAACCTAAATTAATACACGCCCGCAGAGAATCGTGGCGGAAAAAAAATAATAATCGCATCAGCGCCATCGCATACACGCTGCAGCAGTGTTGGGCAAAAAAAACTCTACTCAACTCACAGATGATTAAAACTTAAATCGTTAAAGTTTATAAATATTGGACGCATTATTATGATATATATATATTTTTAATTGTTAAATTTCAATAAATATACACGTCCGTCGATTGTGTCAATAGATACCAACCACAAATTAAGATACACAGGATGCGCAACAAGAGATCTTTATCAGTATTTCGGGCTGCATCCGAACTGCATGCTAAAAAAAAATTAAGTCCGAATTGAATAACCTAATATATAGTATTTAAGAAGTAGTTGAAATTATCAATAAATAACAATAAACTTTATGTATTTTTTATGAATAAATAAAAATGTTGAGAGTATTTATTTTTTGTTTTTTGAAAAATTAGAAAAGCCGGAAAGTGGGTACCGCTTTGCTGTACAATAAATGTCTATAAAATATTATAAAATACTATGTGGCGTGCAATTCAGACAGACCCCTATAAGATGTGACATGCAATTTGGACAGACCCCTTGTAAGAGGTGTCGTACAATTCGGACGTTCCAATTTATGTTTAATTTTTTGGCATGCAATTCGGATGTACGCGTATTTTGAAGATCCGATAGTTTGTCATTTTCCCAAAATGGCTCGTAACGCGAAAATGTCATAGTGGTGGAATCCTTAGTTAATTTGGTATGATAAACATGTCTGTAGGGTATAGCCTGTTTTTATAACAGTCAATTATTAATATTTATTTATTTGTCATTTGCGTGTACTTGATTAAAGGAGTAAATGCCTTATACAAGTTTTCTTTGATAATTATTAAATATAAAATACTATTCATATGGGTTTTAAGTACTTAATAATATTTATTATATTTTTATACTAATAAATTTATAAAACAATCAAGAGATCAGTTCATAAGTAAAATTATAATAATTCTTAGTTAATGATAGCAATATTGTATTAGTTCATTAAACGCCACTGCGGAAAAACAGCACTAAAAATCATTCCGGGTTTTGGAAACTTTCGTCTTCATCTAATAAGCTCTCGTTGAGTATCTTGTATATATTAACTATACCAACTTATAAAGAATATGACGATGATGTAAAATTGATGTTAGGTACAATATACAATTTGATTATCAATGGGTAGTAGTACAATAGTATTATCAATGCTTGATTTCTTTAACTTTATTCGTAAAGTTTGTAAAATATATTTTTTGTTTATTATTATATTAGATATTGACCCATATGGGTAGTGAAAAATTCAATAAATGCATATTTTATGAAATCCATGAATTTTTAATTATCAATAACTAAGTATATTATAATATTATAACCCTTATAAACTTTAATGCACATGTACACATTTTGTACAACACTAACGCATTATGTACACAATATTATTATTATTATACATTCCGTTGATAGCTGACGTATAACACTTACCATATGCCCGAAGTTACGTAACAATTAGGGGTGAGTGCACCTCAAGCATCCATCCTCTCCCCAATATATAAGTTAGACTTGTTGTGTAGTTTCTGCGTACAGGCCTATTAATTAATCAGCTAATAATTTCGAACTCTTTACTATGATTATACAACCATACATGGCTAATGCTTGTAATTATTATTAAATAAATAAATAATAATATGTGTAATATTTATATTGATTTCTACAATCTGCAATAACCAAAAGTCATATTTAGAATATTGACCGTAACCATTGGTTTTAAATCATAACAAAATTATTTTATTATTAATTCAACAGCTGTAAGTAATATAATAACTATAGAATTAATAACACAAACTTACATTCGGCCATGGTCAGCTACTAACACGCCTTCCAACCCGATTCTCCTTGATTTTTCACACCTTTCTTGACTACATCATCCTACCTCCTTCTAAGTTTTCCAATGGGTTTTTCCTGTCGAGTTCTTTTCCAGTACTTACTGTACCGAATTATGGGTTTTGGTTTCTCCAAGCGTACCCGGCCCGTGTTTGTACAATTTCTTGTTTCGTGAATGTTTCATGTATTTTAGATTCTGAGCTGAGCCATGAATATATTGATTTTACAGTGATGTGTGTTTTTTTGTGTCTAACAAATTCGATTTTCTTCTTTAGCGTATTTTCTGATAGGAATGCCAATCTTGTTGGCACTCTGTATTTATAATTATATCATTACATCTACGAAGTTTAATATTCAATGGTAAATGCGTCGTATGCGTAGAGTCAGATGAGGATCTATACAATACGGTTTCAAAAGTCATTGACCAAATAATCTCGAATATAACATACGACCACAAGCAGGAAAATGTAAAGAAAATCAACGACAACGTGGAGGGAAATATTGTGACCGTAGACGAGCTTAGTGTGATGTTGATGGATTTAGTCGATATGGCAACTGCTTTGTTCGCGGATGGCGATGCGCCGCCGTCTGTGACTTCACTACCGGAAGACACGTCAGACATCGAAGCGGTTGTGGAAGAACCGTGAAACGCGCCGGCGCCAGCCATGAACGAAATAGACGACTTGACGTAGGACGTCGTGATGGAAGAACAAGAATTATTACATGAAGTCAATTTTTAACAAAATCGATTATGTTTTTTGTAATAACACATTAAATAATGGTGTAGATACATGACATTTTCACCAAATGTATAGATAAAATATTTTCTATACACCATTTTCTATAATATTTTTTAATAAATGAAATTTTTGGTTAATTTAAGTTTTTTTGTTTTTACTGTCGACCAATTCTCCGAACGTGTTTCTAACCCTTGGCCCTTAACCAGCATTACAACTTCATTTGCTGCATCGTCTTCCACAATGACTTCTTTGTCCTCATCGTCTATATCGTCCTAGGCTAGTACCTGCTATACCCATTTTCCCACCTTTTACTCTAAGATAACATTAATTGTTTTATATTTAATATTGTTTTTTTTATAGAACATCATAGTATTTATGAAGTCCCTCAATAAAACGTATCTAAATTATTTGTAATGGTATGTATGGGTGGTGTAAGAAAATTAGGCCTTACATACAGATGAAAGGATTCTGGACGCCACTGTGTTACATATAAAAATTGTCGACTCGTCGATATATCCAGTTCACTAATATTTGAGATTAATTCGGTTCAATCCCAGTTCAAATGTATTATCTTTGATTTGATTTGGTCAGATCTTAGTAAAAAAAAATATTATCAGTTTGGTTCGGCCCACATCGATCTTGTCTAAGTCATAATCCTCATGATCTATTAAAATTATTGTTTTGGCAATAAACATTAATTGAATTTAATTATACTGAATGACCATAATAATGCGGTCCGGTCCCGACTACTACAAACGGAGCCATACAGTTCGGGTTTTTTTTCAGATTAAGTCACTAGTCTGAGTCCTCGGTTAAAATTTCAAATCCAGACCGATCCCTAAAATAACAGACCACACAGAACACTAGTTTTCGTACGTATGTTACATGGTTTTATTATAAAAATAATATCGAACGCGAGTTCGTCGTTTCCGCGTGTAGCGTGCCGCCGCCTCTCGACAATTACAGTGAACAATAATCATAATAATTATTACAACGCGCTTTTCTCTGCAGCAGCGGAAAGCGTCACACGTCGGAAGCGAGCGAAGCCGTTTAAATATTTCCAAACGCCCAACGATTCGCAGTTATACGATAATAGCACAACAATATTAAATATCACGGGCTGAGCAAAAACATAGTGTATGAGAAGTACGCTCACGTATAATCATTATATGCGTATAATTGCAATATTTTACCACAACGACGAGAGCGTAAATTCGCGGACGTACAACAGCTCTAAACGCGCAGCAGCAGCGCGCATTCAATAAAATATTGTATATGCGTATTATTATTATTATATTGTGTGTGAACGCGTTTGTTCGAGGGGAGGACGTTTCGCCGCCGTTTTGCGAAAAGGATATTATAATATTATAATACGATATACCCCCGGAAACGCGTCCAAACGACGGCGGCGTACTTACTATCCAAATAATAATAATAATAATATGTTGTACGATATAATATTATGCATTTGCGTGCCTACAAATTGTGTATTATATAATATACGATAATGCCAAAGGCGAAGGGAAAAAGTTATTTCTCGCCCGTGACGAGCTTAAACGATATATTCCGTCGTGCCTATACATATAGTTACACGTTATAATATCGCAGCAGACAAACGCCGCAGCTTTAGTGTGGGTGTGCGCGTGTTTATCGAAAATGCGACGATGACGCGTTATTATTTACGATGAAACGCGTTTTACGCGACATACACAATACCGTTACTTAATTGGAAAATTACGAATTTAATTGAGTTGAAAGCAGTTCACGAAATTTCGGTCCGCGATAACAATTATTTCAATTATCTGTTTGACATCACAACGAAAGTTTCGGCTGCGCTCGTTCGGAATAAACACTGTCGGTGTGTATTATAGTTGTGCACCTGTGCGTGCCTGTGTACAAGGTGATTCGCCAAACACGCTCATCGCCATTTTTGGAAATATTGAAATATATATTATACTTGAATTCCATACTCTCAAATTCCCGATATTTTTTGTACAACTCGAGAAGTGCCCTGTGGAGATACAAACTTCTGTTTTTCAAATGAAAACCACCCCCTCTTCCCCTTCAACAGTAAACCATTAGGCGAAAAATTGTTCTGAAAACTTTTGACGTGTTAAAATCAAAATTCAAACGAATAGTTTTTGAGTTATTTGACTTTGTATACTAAGGACAATATGAGGTCCATGAAGTTTGGGAGATATGAAGGCCGTGGAAATTTGAAAATTTTAGTAATCAATATTCATAATTTATAAAAATGGTTAAAGTATGATAAATATCCAATACTAAATATATTTTATATTTTTGTAATACTATTTTTAAGGACTATTAACCATAATCATTTTAACGACTGAAAAACTACTCGTTCAAATATTGAATTGAATAAATCAAAAATTTAAAAAAATACACTGAATAATTTATAGTAAAAAGGGGGTTTTCGTGTGAAAAACAGAAGTTTGTATGGTCACAGAACACTCCTTAAGTGAGTAGTACTCAAAACAATATCAAGAATTTTAAAAAAAAAAAATGGTCTTAATAAGTAGTATAACATTTCGAAATTCCAAAAATCAAATTTCGAATAAATCCATTACTAAATTAAAAAACGGGGGCGAGCATACTCTGTGAATCACGCTGTATATATTGTGTTCCGCACAATAAGATAATATGGGTGACACGCGTATACAAAAAAAGAAAATACCGCGCAAACGATCTTTGTTTTTTGTTTGTTCGTCCGTTGTTGCTTTTTAATTTTTTTTTTTTTTCTATCTCCTTCGACGAATTAATCGACTTCCGAATGCTAATTTACACCGCGCCGGACGGAATAACGAATTAAAACACGAGATTAAGGCGGAAGAACGAGCCATTAAAACGTCACCGTCGACGAATAAAGTAAACATAATTCATTTCGTTTGAAATCTAAAACGCGTGCCATACATAATAAATCAACGGCATTTTTTTTTCCGTTATTATGTAAAGTAGAAATAGGCCTGCAGAATAGAGGCAGGTATTGACATCGCATTAGGTCGACTTACGATTTCAGAATAGGACTCAAGCCAGGATTGGGCCGGCGAGATACCGCGAAAATATCACAAATTTTTGTCGGTAATTTTATTTTTCAAATGACGATGACAAATAATTATTAATACGGGCATTAGTAGAAAATTGAATTGAATCGAATTATTAATTTTACCGTACAGCTAGCTGTAGTAGAAATCCTAAAACTCGGTGGGCCGCGATACCTATTGCCTATCCGGCGTTGGGTTTACTATTATCATTATTATTATTATTATTACTTTACGTGGTTATTACGGGTGTATACCTTCCACCCGCCACCCAACGGCTGTGTTAATTGTAATATAATATTACCAATAACAATAAAATATTAGATATAATCGTCGGCTGACCGCGTCTTCGACCATCCATCACAATCCAAAATATGTATATAAATATTATTTGTTTTGATTTAAAGCGATCGTCGGCCATGCGTCAGGTGTCAAATATAAAAATAACAAAATATTACTGGATTTCCGAAAGCTTGATCGCCACATTGACTGGGTTATGGCTAGCCATAAATATTAATACCTACAACGTAATAATTATAATACTTATAATTATAAAAAAAAATTTACATGTTATATTGCTATGTTAAATAACACGATAACTTTAAAATCAAATAAAATTCATTCGTCAGTCGCCACAGTTTCCACGTATTTAACCGGTTAAATTAATTTGTGTTCAGCATACTATTATGATTTTTAATTGGACGGCAAGCCATATTATTACATTAGACTATTGAGTTTCAAAGGTAATACAAACAACAAACTTGGCATTATATGTACAAAAAGTTCTCTGATTGTGTAAAACAGTGTAGACGTAGAAAATTCAGCACATTTTTTTTACTGTAAACATCGTTTTGCCTTTTTGATGTTTACATTAAAATGGAACCACACCGTCGTACTGGTTGATGGTGATAATATTAACATCGTAAACCATGTCCGAATATCATATTTTATCGCAAATAAACGTTTTGTATTAAAAAATGTAAAAAAATTCAAAAAACTTCAGTGGTGGCTTTTATTTTGGTCAAAACAATAATTATTATACTACACTGTTTTCGATTGTTCAATATTAAAACGGTAAATGCGGACAACAGTTTTGTAATACTTTTATAGGTAAACCTAATCGATCAGGTGCATCTGTTTTATTTCTAAAATCATACAAATTCGAAATTCAAATCATATCGGTATTGTACATCGTATTATTTTCCGATGTAATGCGTGACAGCGCGCGCATCTATCGGCATTTTTACTTTTTGGCCGTTTGTTACATTTCTACGACGTTTCAGTAGAAACTTTTCGAATTTGTTGGCCGCGCGTAATTTAATCGCAGTGAGTCTTTCACGCACATAAACGCCTTTTGGCCGCGGCAACCGAGTGAATTTGATTTTTCATTATTTTCCCAGTTGAATATTATAATCCAGCCGCCGATCGGATCTTACCGCTGGGATTTGCCGGAGATTTCATAAACTCTCCCCCTCCCCAAAATATATATATATATATATATATATATATATATCTGCAGTTACCCGCTAATGTGATTTGTTTGCCACTTCACAGCTTCCGCCGTTAAAGAACATGGAAGACGCCAATGATTACGACATCGAAAAAGACATTCCCACCATCGAAGAACTGGAAAAACTTGGTGAGTGCGCCGCCACGTCGTTGAGGCTTATTTCGCGTGTTTTCCAGAAACAAAAAAAAAAAAAAACAATTCGAAAACTTTTCGGTTTTGCAGGCGAAGTGCAGTACCGGGAAGTGTGCTGGGACCTGAAAGAAAGGGGCACCGTTGGCGAAACGGCATTACATCTGTGTTTGCTGAACGCTACGTCTATACACGCCGACTTGGCCAAAAGGCTGTTGCATTTCTATCCGAAACTCGTAAACGACATTTACATGATTGACGAGTATTACGGTGAGTCACGATAGGACGATAAGTCTCGATGAAAGTCATTAGAACCGGTAAAAACAATAATAAGTAGACTATTAGTGCTATAATAGTAATTATTCTATTGCATCTAAAACTTTAGAGATATATTGATTTTCGAATTTTGTTTGTTCTATATTATGATTATACATAAATACCTATACAGATATATTTTTTTAGTCGTTAAAAAAAAAATTTAGAAAAATTACAAATAACATCACGCAAAATGTAGTATAAATTATAATAATTAAAGTAATTACAGTAAATTAAAAAATATATTTCATTTCCGAAATATAATTGAAATAGGATATTCGATGTCAAGTGTGGTGTTCAGCGCCCGATTTCTAAATATTTAAATATTTGAACGAATTAAATAAAGGTATTTATATTATATGGTATACGTGTAAGTACTTCATCATAAGTTAGAATTTTATCCATTAATTTTTTTTCACCTACCCTAAACTATACTATTTTGTATTCATGATTCAAATAAATACGTTTGTTAAAATATCGACAATCCCATAAAAGTAACTAAAGTATGATAATAGTTCAATTGAACAATTTGTTAAATTCATAATAGTTTCGTAAATGTTTGTATTATAAAAACTTTGAATTGTCCATTTTTCAGATAGGTATTCCTTAAATTTAAAACCGGATATATTTGAATTGTCCTAAATACATATTATATTAATAATTAATTAATTAAAATATATTAAATAATTAATAATAGATACAATATATAAGGTTTGCCACATAGAACGCTTGGTTTTAAATAAATAAAAATAACTCTGAAAGCATTTGGTTTGATTCGACCTATTTTTTGTACCAAAATAAAGCTCATCATGACAAATTAAAAAAAATTATTCATCACGTTCAGAAAATCGGATTGGCCGCTCTCTGAAATGCATGTTCGTAGGCGCTCCAAAATGTTGCGAACACCGTTATTCATCAGCATCTGCTACGAAATTTGGTTAACTTCATTGTTTTCAATAATATTTCCTTCAAACGTTGTAAGGTATGTGGCTTATTGAAGTAAACAAATTATTTTAGATATACTCGCATAAAAAAAAAAAAATTCGTAAAAACAAGCATTGACGGACCAGAGATGCGGGGTGGACAGGAAATAACGACTCGCCGCGAACGAACGAAGTACCATCTCTCACTCCACGATAGCGTTGATTTTTCATTACCAACTCAACCCAGCCTAACCTAACCTAACCACCCCGATGACCAGTGCCGGATAAATATATTATAGCGTCAATTGAAAACCACGCGTTTCCCGTGGCAGCCCCTATATACATCTATATAGGTAAATTCATCATATGCTTTTTGACCGAATCAAAAACTAAACTCCACCGCTGAGGTTCCTAAAACGATTTGTGGTGCAGGAGAGAGCGTGTTGCACATGGCCATCGTCAACGAAGATCCAGCCATGGTGAAGGTACTGATGGATAGCGGGGCCGACCTGAACGAGCGGTGTTTCGGGAACTTCATGAGCACCGAAGATCAAAAGGCTTCCCGATCGGATTCGCTCGACCACGAATGGGTGAACCTGTGTCCCGACACCAATTATGAGGGGTAAACGACTTATGTATAGAGTTGAGTTGATCATCACCGCGAATTTTCACACGGAATCCTTATCAAATAATCATTCCTCTCGTCTAAATCTCAAATACACATTAGTGAGAAAACAAAATGTTCGCGATGTACGATGCGATAACTGAAAACCGGGGGTTCTCCGTATTTGGACGTTATTATCAAATTTATAAACAAACCAACAATTGTCACAAAATATTTTAAAACTGATTTTATGTTGTTAATTTATAAATATATATTCTGTCAAAGACTTTTTCAAAACAAAAAGTAGACATTTTTATACAATTTTTATGATAAATAATAATTGGTAAAGCGCGGTGCCGAAACACACCGCGACTAGTTTGGGCTACACCTACTGAAAATCGCCTCCGCTGTGCCAATCTATCTGTCAATGACTGTATGCGCCAAAGCTTTTTAAAAAAGTATTATTTTATGCTTTTGATCGTCTGCATTTTAAAAATCAAAAGCACGGGGAATACAGCAGTGGTTTCAGCAAGAAACACAATATTTTTGCACGCACTACACGATATAATATTATCGAGAAATAAACGGTTTTCCAATCGCAGGTACGTGTATTGGGGCGAATATCCACTGTCATTTGCAGCGTGTCTCGGCCAGGAGGAGAGCTACCGTTTGATGTTGGCGAGAGGCGCCGATCCCAACAATCAGGACACCAACGGCAATACGGTTCTGCACATGCTCGTAATATATGAAAAAATCGTAAGTCAATCATGCTCGAAATAAATATAGGATAAAAACGTATACCTAATATATCACGTCATGATAGCTGCGCAATTTATGTATACGAACATGGTCCTAGATGTACGCATAGACCGTTTCCGACAAAATGTATGTTTTTAGAAAAGACGTAGCTGCTAAATATTGTCTTGGAACCATGTAAATTCGGCGTGAAAATTTAATGATATCGTACATTAGTGTATACACTACAATAAAAAAAATATCATTGGTTTAAAACAAAAACTCATTAATGATGAAATTTCGATTTTTTTTTTTTCATTACGCAATCTTGTTTATAAACTTGAAGTCTATAATTTGTGTAAGAGCACTAAATTATTAGTTAAAATCTGTTTTTTTTTTGTTTTTTCAACATTTACTAACAGTGTTAAATACAATTTCTAAAACTAAAAACTCATTTACCAAATATTGCTGTTTTGCCGTTAATTTTTGCTTTAAGCCGACGATATGTTCAAATTGTTAAATAATTAACGTATTATAAACATACATTTTTTTAATACATGAACCGTAATTGGATTTTAAAAAATATACATTACACTACAGTAAGATATTAAGTTAAAGTAAAGTTGTGTACATTATTTACTCTTGGTACAAAATATAAGAATTATAATAGAATTGGAGACGTCATAAAGTTTCATTTTATACAAATATGAATCATACATTAAATTATTATTTTAGATAAATTTCATATTGCGATCTTATTAAAATATTATTTTAAAAAAGTTTTGATCAAAAGATACATAAGTCAGATGAACGCACAACAAAATTATAGTTTTGAAAATTCATATAATCATAATAAACTGTTAACTACTATTAACATTATTGACGTTTATCGTTACTGTATAAACAGCTTTTTTTTAGTGAGCGCTAAGTAATGATAATTTAGGGCAGTGGAAGATGAAATGAAGAATGTCAAGTGGTGATGCGTCATAAGAGTTAATAATACAGTGTCTACCTATTTTAAATTTGAAAAAAAAAATAGCTGTTTAGACGACAACCGAATTTGTCTCTTTTGTTTTCACGGTGGTTTACGTCGGTGGAAGAGCCGATGCACGGGGTTTAGTAAACACGCGGTGTGCGGTGTGTGCTTACACAAGACACGTCTCGAGCTTATCGATGGCTATTATTCTATTATTAAATATATAATATTAATTATTATAAATGTAATTAATTAATCAATACTTTTAATAGTCGTTACCACGTCTCTGGACGACCTTGGTACCCATATATCGTTTATAGTTTAAACTATAAATATTATTTTACCAATATTTTATGTAAGACGGAATAATGATATAAAATGTAAAATATCATTCTTTGTTTTCGTAAGAAATGCTAAGTTTTTGTGTGTATTATATTATAGAGATATATAATATACATTTTACCAAGGTAAAGTAAATGTACCTACTTTACCACTGGGAACGTCACAGATAACAAGGTTGTTGTAGAGTGTTCAGAAGGGAAGAGTCATTCAATGAGAGTTTAAAGGGATGAAAGAGAAGTATCGCTGTACATTATCGTACGGTTTTCGCAATTGTTTACACATCCCAAAGACTATTACATAAATTATTCTATAGTTGTATTGCAGGACACGTAATATATCATACATATTATTTTATACAGTATAAAATTAAAACTATTAGTTTCCGATTTTTTCTCGGTGGAAACCGGCATCGAACCTCGTTGAATTTTTGGCAGAAACAGTCAATATTAATTTGGCGGAAATGGGTCTCACTAGTATAATAATATACCTACCTACTTTTACCCGACTTATGTCCCGCGTCGTTCGAATTCCCTCGTGACCTACAGGACGCATTTCACTTTGCCCTTTCCATCGATCCCTCCCTCGCCCGACCATATTCACAACCCTCCGAGCAGCCGTCGACTCCGTCATCCTGATCATTGTGTGTAACCATCATTAATTTGTACTTCGACTCGCCGTCGTCGTATAAACTTGCGCCGTGTGGATAAACAACGGAAAAAGCAGCAAAAAAAAAAACTCAAAAACCTTTGAAAATAATATATCGCAGCACATCATCATCGTCGTCGTCGTCTACCCTCTTCGTACGAAACCGCACCGTGTAAAATATATTGCACGTAGATAATAAATAACCGGAAATCCGACTTAGCATAATAAGTTTAAAAGAAAAACACAAACAACGGACAGTGGGAATACGCGTGACAATCGATGGATTTATTTTTCGCGTCCCCGTAGTAGTAATTGTAGTAGTTGAAAGCAGTGGCGTACATACGAAGGGGGTATTGGATGTTCAACCCCTCCCCCCCCTCTATTGGTATTTTTTTCATAACATATTTACAAAAAAAAAAAACAAAAATTAAAGATAAACAAATTTTAGCAGCGTACGTCGTTACCATCGAGTTTCGAAAATTTTATGATTGGAAGACCGTTACCGCCAAATATTGTTAGATGTTTTTAGATATCGGAATATCCGAAATTATATTCCATAATATAAACAACGCATCTTATTGTAGAGATTACTGATTACAGATTAGTTGGAAATTAATTCAAACGCAAACACGAGAATCAACAATCGACAGATATTTATAGATCTGTATTATATCACCATATCAACAGTACCAATATTTTCAAATTTAAAAAGAGTAAAAACACATTTTAAAATACTATGAAAGATAAGATAAACAGTTTTTGGTTATTTATATTTTTAATCCGTAATTATGTACCTATGTAGATACATGTTTTGGATATCGTTTTGTCATGATTAGCTTTCGGTTGCTTTCACTGACAAACGGTCACGCTATATAATTATAACTCACGTTTTGCATTTATTGAGGAGAATTCTGTGGCGTCCTTTGACGGCTGAACTGTCTTTTGTGTGATGTTTCCACATTTTCGAATTAAATGTTCAACGAGAGTTATTTATTTAAATACGATAGTACGCATAATATTTTAATATTAAACCATGTACGAATTCGCATCATCATATTTATAGTTTTTCTTTTATTTCAGATTCTCAATTCAGCAAATAGTACTATAAACGGTATAAAAATGGGTTTCCGAGTACATTTATGGGGGCATTAGAACTTTTTCACGACTGATGAATAAACATCAAACGTTTTACAAAATTGAGTCTTGCACAGGAGAGCCGGCACATTGTTTTAACAAATAAAATTTTAATTTAACAAATCATTATTTTTTTTTTTAATGTATTTGCGTTTTATCTAGATGAATTTTGATTATTTTTTATCTATTAAATAGATAGTTTTAATAGAGTTTATTTTTGTGTTTATCTAATTAGATTTTTGGTCTATTATCTTTATATAGATGAAAAAATAATTATCTGAGCTGAACACTGAATATAGTATATTATTAAAGGGACTGGGTATTGATCACTCATGGCGATCGCTTCTAGCTACTTGCTAGTTGCCTACTCGCTTCAACGCAAGACAGTGATATGTTTTACTTCTATATAATTATTGTGATTTATGATATTGACAGGAATGATAGATGATAAATAATTGTATTTGATAAAAAGATTCTGAGCTAGGAAGGCCGGTTAGGATCAGTCTAAATTTTTATAATAGAAGTTCTACTATTAATTTTACTCATTATAAAATATTGGCTATTATATGGTAAAACAATGCCTAAACGAATTTGCACAACCAATTTTAGCTGACTGTATGAATGATAAATATAATATTTACTATATTTTACCTATTTACAATTTTGACCAAACCTAATTATATAGCCTATATATTATATACCTACTATGTGTACAAGACAGCCACCACTCATTACTTTGAAATTTACATAATTATATGCATATATAATTAATTTTATTTGATAAAAAAAAAAATATATATATATATTATACATTCAACTATTAAAATATAATATTTATATTTTATATATTATTATAATTTATAATTAATTTTGTAACAAAATACATATGCTATTAAAACTATACGTTTTAATTTAAAATAATTTTTTTTTCAACCAATGTACATTACAAATTAATTATTAAAAACAAATTCAACATAGCTGTTGACTTCCCAACACTAAATAATTATTTATCCTCGTATGTTTAATATATTTTAAACTTTAATATTTATAAAATATCAGATTTTTGTTCAAAATTTAATATGTTGATTGCAATGTTTATTAAATATTATTTAATGGTTTTATAGTAAACCTAATAAATAAAATATATATTCAATACTGTAGCAACATTTAATTTGTATTCCAATTAAAATCAAACATGCATGCATTATTTTTGATTGGCAAATGCTGTGTGGGCATATTACATTTTATGCTGAAAAATAATTATATACACAAGACAGATTAAATGTATTGACCGTGTTGTCGATAAACCGTGATATGTCTTTAACTGGTAAAGAGGCCATTGACGAGTTGGGACGAAAACCCAAGAAATTAGGTTTTCTTTGTTAAACAATATAATATTTTGATGTATATATATATTTAATGTAACACCTCCCCCCAATTGAAAATACCTGTGTACGCCACTGAGTTTCAGACTAATGTTAGAACCAGATAACAAAAAAAATCATTTGGATAAAGATGAATACACGTTATTTTATCTGAGATACAGCAATAACGATAATCAAATCAATTCATCTTCCTAAAAGATAAAAATATTTTATCCAAATAAATTATAGACAATCATTAATTAGATATATAAAAATAAATTTTAATTGAACAATTTCAAAAAAATTAACCTTCAATGTACATTGTGCCTGTATAGTAATATGGTTGTATTCGTCTGAATATTTGTTACTATTACTTGTTACTATTATCACTAAACATTAATTTCAAAAAACCTATGAAATTAGGAATAACTTGAACAATAATATAAGAAATAATATTTATACAGGTTTAATATTTTATAGACCGTGTTATGTTACTTACAAGATGCGCCTGAGGCAAAAAAAAATAAAATGTTGAAATTTTCGGACAATTCTGGAAAATGTTTACAAAAAAAAAAAAAAAAAATTATCTTGTAAATTTATCTAGATAAGGTGAAAGATAAATAAATAGTTATCTAGTTAAACGTATCTAGATGAGTCCTAACACTGGTCACAGTCCGTACACTCAGTAACTGGTAATGTCGAACGCGTTCTAATAATTCCGGAGTAGGCGTATCGCCGTATGGTTTTATTTTTTAATCTAGGCGCAACACGTGTGTTAGCATGTCACGTCGAGCGAATAAAGTTCGAAAAACTAATTCCGGTCTCGTCAAACACTTTTGTACGAAAATATCATGACGTTTTTATAAACTCGCTTTCTGAAATATTACAGTATACCAAGGTACCTACTAGGTATAAAAGTAGGTACCTACATCAAAACCATTATTAAACTTTCTTCCGCGCGTCGTCGAAATCGCACGTTATATTCTCACCGAACAAACCTCACAAGACACATAAATTATGGCAATAGTCATATATATACATGGTGATTTTTTAAGCATGCTTGCCCCCCTCCCCCATTGTTTCCCCTTTAATAGTACAATTTGTTCGAATTCTGACTTTTACAATTTTTCAGTACATCTTAAGACCGCGTTTTCAAATTCCTGACTTTGTTGTACTACCTACTTGAGGAGTAAGTCCTATGGTGATACAAATTTCTATTATTCATATAAGAACCCCCATTTTTTACTGTATATTATTTGGTGCGTGATTTTTTTTGTAAATGTTGATGTATCTAAATCAAAATTATAATGAGTAGTTTCCAAGTTATTAAAGTGTTTATACTAAGGATGTTTTTACAAAAATATAAACTATATTATGTAATATTAGATGTAGTATTTATTATACTTGGACAATTTCTACAAATTATTTATGTTGATGGGTCAATAGTAGAAATAACTAACATTTTAAAATCATTCAAGCTTCCATATCCACTTAACCCATTACTATAAACATATAAGTTAATTAATAAGTATATATAGGTTAACTAATTATCCTTAATACGCAAAGTGTTATAATTAAAAAACTACTCGTTCGAATTTTGTTTTTTCGTAATTAAATTTTCGTATTAAAAATTCTTAAAAAAAAATATCTACTGAATTGTTATTATGTGAATTATATTGATAAGAAAATGGGAGAGGGGTTATATTTGAAAAACAGAAGTCTGTATTGTCGCAAAATCGTTCTTCGGTGAACAAAAAATCTCAAAAATTCAAAAATATGGTCTTCTAGTGTATTTCAAAAATTTCAAAAATCAGAATTTGAATATATCCATGCAAATCGAGTGAGTATGCTTATGAAATCATTCTGTGTACATAAGAAGAAGTCCTGACCGATTCGTTCACTGACTGATTCATAATCAACGTACGGCCGAAAGTACACAATCTTGAGATTTTGAAGGAATGTACTAATTACCTACTATGTATGTACGTGTATAGCCGCTGTATAAGAAAGGATTTTGTGAAATTCGCATTTTAAAGAGGGACTCGCTCACACGGAGATTTGTTGGCTGACGAAAAGTTAATATTCATTTGATTTTGTGGGGCTACCATTGGTAACAGAAAATAAAGCAGTAATCATGATTGAATATAATTTAAGACCCGTGTTTTATATTTGGTCAAAACCATTCATATTACTATGTTAAAAATCTGTGTACATTTTACATCTCGCGGAGTTCGAAGACTGGGTTAATCCACCAGAATTATTTTATTTGTCACGGGTAACGCTGCACAGGATCAGCTAGTACTTTTATGCTATTCACATTTATGTATACAATACACATAATAATATAAAAAATAAAAACGCTATTCAATTTCAATGCAATCTTCAAGTATTATGAGCCGAAATCCGTTGTATAATATCATAATATTCATTGCCGTTCGGGTCATCTATGTAAAATTAATTTAAATTTTGAACAAATATAGGGTCGTTTTCTTCCGTTCGCCAAACATTGAAAACACGATGCACCAAATATATTACATCTTTAAAATTTATATTTTATAGGATTTTAAAATGTCGTCAAATTTTCATGAAATAATTCATTTGTGTGAAAAATATAAGTATAAAAAAATGGGTTCAAATCTTAAAGTTTAAAGTCATACAGCAAGAGAATATTTTAAAAAGTTGGTTTAGTGTATTGAGTAATAATAAATAATAGCCAATAGATGAGTGATAAACCGATAACCGATAATATAATACCATTTATACCTGATTCACAACCGTTATCATACTAATTCCTTGACTTTGGCAAATAAATCATTCATTATCAATGTTTTCTCTGTGTAATCAATAATCATTTCTCACCAAATACGTTTAAATGAAAATAAATATCTTTCTTAATTTCACCGAAATATTCTAAGAACAGTGAAATTTTCAGTTGAGAAATATTCAAATTCTAATAAATGATATATAAATGATACCTTGCCGTCGCCCGCGACGCGTATGATAAAATATATTAGCCGAAAACGGGATGTAATGATGGATAATGTAAAAAGTACGAAAAAAACATAATAATATATAACACAAAATTCCTACACGGCGGGTATGTGATGGGTCCATGACGGGACGTGCCAGTATTTTCGATATATTATTTTTTGTAGTCGCCTAACAGCAGCGGAGGCGGACGATCCGGCAGCGGTGGTGAAGAGAGAGGAGCGATTTCGGATAAAAGGACGAACGCACTCGCAGCACTTGCGATGATTTTATAATATTAAATAATAAACAGATCTCGTCCGTTATATTTTACTGCTCGAAACGACCAGAAGAGACACTGCTGTAGTTTCAGTCTAAAAGACGGCGGCGCTGCTTTTAGACGTACTCCAGTTTTACGCGCGGGCTCTATTATATGAGTGGCAGATTTGCCACACCTGCTGCGACAAACCGGGCTGCTGATAAATGAAGATAATATTCCCGTTATTTCACCCAAACATCTCCGAGTGGAAAAATAAAAAAAAATACTCAGAATTATGAAACGAAATGCGTAAAGTCTGTTTCACCGAAGACTGCGACTGAGATTTCGATTGCTGGTTTGCTGGGAAATGTTTGACTTTTTAACTGGTGTATCTCTTTCGCGTGAACCTCTAAAACGGGGGTTTTTAAATTGTAAACGCTGGTAGAGCCGTGAGGTGCTTCGCCCTAAACATTTTCTATTGCTAAAACTATACGATCCAATGTAAGTTACAAACCTACAATTAATAATACTTCTAAACTTTTTACATACTTCGTATTAATGAATAAAACAAAATAAATTTATAAATTAAAAAAAAATAATAAATAAATTAACTATAATTTATTTGTTTAATTTATTTACCTTATTGTTTAAATTCGGATTTGGACGATAAAACGTTAATATAAAACTCATGAGAGTGTTACCAGTCCACCGCAGCATACGTTTATAATTCTATCAATTATAGGAGTTTGAAATAATTTATAACAAATTATATTGTTATGACTTATGACCAAAATACTTTTAAATTTTTTCGATAAATATTTCATAATTTAAAAGCATAAAATGTATGGTACTTATTTTACTAAAATAATAATAGTCAAGCTTAAAAACCAAGAGGTGCTAAATTTAAACTCCTCGGGGATACTAATACCCTTTTGCATCCCTCCTCCCCCCTAGTTACGCCAACGCTCTTCCGATTATCGTCAGCGCGATTGCTGTGTTTATATCATTAATATTATTCATCATCTCGACATGTATACCTACAACATTGCTACAAGTTCACCATCGTCCATCAATCGTCCATAATAATCGGTCGTGTTCAGTGTCATTGAATTGGGTTTTTTCTCTTAGCGCTACAACTGGCCATCGAGTACTTTTGTAGGCTAACATCAAACGGTCTACACTACATCATTTTCATTTCCACTGACTCATTGATATCTGAAATATATCTTTCCTCGCTATACTATCTAACCACCGCTGCCGAGGTCTTACCTTTTTGGCGTCTATTTCTAGATCGGTGTTTTTTCTTCTCTCATATTCCACGCTTTGATATCACGCGGGCTCATAAATTGTTCGCAAAACTATTTTCTTTCGAAGGCCAATAACTTCTCTTCACTTTCGGTGTAATGGATCACTTCTCCTAACATTACTACCGGTCGCAGCTAGAAAGTAAACCGCGATTTCTCTTTTGTTGCTTTGGACAGTCGTCTAGAAATAAACATCTAGTTCGTGGTAAAAAAAAAAACGATCTGTCTGCCGCAATTATTCTTAAATGTATTTCATTCTGCGTGTTAAGATTTTTTTAGTGACTCTTAAGTATTTAATCCCATCTACTTGATCAAAAAAGTAAAAGCCTACATTCAGAACTTCTCGTTCACCACATATCTAGTTATTTAACGATGGTTATATGGTTTTAATTTTGTTGATAAAAATATCCATTCGGTAATTTCAATAGTAGTTTTTCTTTAGTATTAACCATGTCTTGGTCGGTATGTCCTAATATTACGATGTTATCTGCGTACACTACGCATATTGTTACCAATCGTATTCAATTGGCGATTTACAGAAAAATCTCCAAATACTTGTTCCATAGCCAGGTTAAAAAGTATACAGTAGACAATGCATCTCTCCGTTCAAGTCCATACAATATTGAGTTTGTCAAGACACATTACAGTCGAGTCTCGACAACTCGAACCTCGACGACTCGAATTCTTTTCTCGGCCATCGAAGATAATGTGTATAATTTGATGTACTATATAACTCGAAAAATACACGAGTCAAATTTATTCCCCTATCGAGATTCGATGTGTCGAGACTCGATTGTTTATATTATTACAAACTCGTAATCGACCGACGGATATGACGTTCTATTATAATAATAATAATAATATATTGTGCGTTCTCGTGTGTGTTGCCGGCAGTCGACGTTCGACATGGCTTATGAGATCGGGGCGGAGCTCAACATTAGGAACGTGCAAAATTTGACGCCACTCACGCTGGCCGCGAAACTGGCTCGGATCCAAATGTTCTTTCACATACTCAAAATCGAACGGGAAATTTATTGGCAAATCGGTAAAACCACCCCTACTATAATCGCATGCACGGACCACAGCACCCGCGTATTACATCACACACACACACACACACACACACACACACCCATATATATATTTATCTATGCAATATACATATACACGTATACACGCGTAGTTAAATAATAATTTATATATATATATACGTTATTATATAAATATAGCATGTACATTTTGTATAAATGCACGGGTATCACACGCATACAGGGCGATATGCAAAACTCTGGGTTAAACTCCACGAACACACATTATTTTATGGTAAGTGTGCTTTCGCCGAGCGACGAATCGACTAATAAAAATCACACTTTTTTTTTTTATCCGTTTATTAATTTATTCAGTGTCGATTTAAAATCGTTATACAATGCTCTAGTTTGTGCTAATTTAATGAACACCCGTTATAATATTTGTGTTAAGATAAAATAATATATATATATATTTTTTTTTTAGATTTATTTCAGTCTCTTTTTACTTGGTCTAATGTAATATTATACGTCATATTTCTACAATATACAGTTTTCTCAAATTTAAAACAATTTTAAATTTAATAATTAAATGAGCATTCCGATTGTTTTTTCGTGACTTATTCAGAAAATAATTATCTCTGTGACTAACGCCGATTATTTTATCAAATGATATAGACTTTTAAAATAATTTTCGAAAATAAAAAACATTTTATTTAAAATTTCAATTTTATAAAAACAAGATATACCTAACTACCCTAATGAGTAAAGCAAGACGTATTCAGAACCACTATAGGTTTAGTAGCACTGTATTCTGGCCAATGTAATTTTTTACAATATTGTGTAATCCGGCGTAATATATAGGCAATATAGGTACATTACTGCGTAAAATAATATTTTTTAAATGTCTTTGTGACTTGTGAGTTATTGCACTGTTCGTGTAATACAGTATTATAGACATATTAATTTCCCCTTCTTTTGTTTTGAAATATTTCTGGTTATTCTGGTTTTAAAGAAAGTAGTCAAGTAATGCTCGAAAATTCGTGATCTTATTAAGTAATAAGATAATTAATAATATGTATAAACAAGCGCATAACTCTATGGCTGGCTGTTTGAAGTTATGGAAAACCATGTCCTTAGAATATATTTACATTTATTATCATTTGTTTGTTCTAAATCGTGTGTGCGCAAACTGAAGATTCGTACGTAGTGCCTATTTAAAATTTACAATTACATTATGACATCGGTCCAAAATACCAAAACATTAAATTTATTTTTTAACTCACATTTTCCCTCCGATAAAATTATTTTTAAAATACACTGAATTAAATTTCACGCACGTATAAGATTTGAATATTTTATATAATATAATATATACCACGGCGTGTGTTTCGACGCCATGTAAACATTTTAAAACAAACAAGTCTTGGAATGGCATATTATCATGTTTTAAATATGACGCCCTGCAAAGACGTTTACATATTGTTACCGGCCCGGAGAATGCCGTCAACCGTTAATGTGCGGTCAGGACTGGCGGACATAAATATTTATACCTATTCATACTGCACCGGTTTTATTTGCATACACGTTTTATTGTTCGATGGTTGTTTGTGGTTTTCGATGATGCAGATAATATTTTCGTTATTGTTTAGGCAGTATCACTTGTGCCGCGTACCCTCTGACACAAATCGACACCATCGACAACGACACGGGCCAGATCAGCAGAAACTCAGCGCTCAACTTGGTCGTGTTCGGCGTGAGTCATATATATAATTGTTTTTTAAATTATAATATAAGAATAAAAAAATCATCATTGGCATCAAGACGATATATATTATTAGCAGAGGGCGCGAAGTAGCGTTTTAATTGTATAAACATTATATAATAACGTCGTGTAGATTTTTACGCCTATAATAATAATTGTCGTGTATAACAATCTACAAAATGTAATTATATATAGTTATATATATAGGTACGGCCGCCATTAGCGGTTCATCAAAAACATTAACGTTTCGTGTTGTGTTTTAAAGGAAAGTCCGGAACACTTGGAGATGATGGACGGTGTGTTGGTGGATCTGCTAAATGCCAAATGGAACGCTTTCGTTAAATTCCGGTAAGCCGCCTGTGCGGGCACCTCCCGACCTTGTACGTAATATAATAAATCGCGAACAAAAGTATTGCAGTCACGTCTCACTCGTCGTAGAACAACAAACAAAACGTGATACGTTTTTACGCTCTATTATTATTATTATTATTATTACCATTATGATTGTTATTATTATTATAATAATGTACGCTAGCCTGCGTAGTGGCGGAGGGAAAACGAACACGAATTTAAGCGAAAGATCGGCTTGAAAACCTAGTGAAATTTATTTTCCCCAGCGACGTTCGTATAATACTGAGCGCACATTACATGACGTGTATTACAATTTACAATAGATATTATACGATATACATAATATAGTGACACATTGTGTGTATGTGTGTGTGTCAAAGATTTAGATTCGATACCATATCCTCAAATCCTCACGATGCACACTTCGGGTTTAGAAACGTCCAAACCGACAAATGTGGCCCGATACGACCAGAGTTTTGTGAGCCATACGTTTCAAGATAAAATAAAAATATATATTTATTACGATAGAATATTATGACATGGTATGCTTTTTACACGAATTCGAACACATAACATATGTACAGCCACGATAAAAATATATAACAATGTACATTGCACATATTATATGCGACAATTTTTTATATTACTTATGATAATAACAATAAGTATATATATATATAATATAGATTGGATTGTAAACCACACAATATAAATAAAATAGTGTGTCATAAAATTAATCACATTATTAGCAGTGTTATGAACAGATACCTTAAAAATTATATAGATACGATAACAGATAAAATACAAATAAATTATCTAAATAAAATATAAGATAATCTTGTTATTATCTAAATAAACAAAACAGATTATTATATTCTTAGTTTTTAGGTATTAAAAATGTTATTAATTAAATTATATTATTTACACATACTTATACACTTATATTTTAGATAATTGATTTTATTATATAGAAATATATTATAGATTGAGTTGATAAAAAATGAATGTTTGACATATATCAATATATTAAACATTTATAATTATCTGAACGCTTTATTTTATTGTTTAGTTAATTGTAGACACAATTCGTCGTAAAAAAAAAATCATAATAATAAAAAAATCAAGTAAAATTGATAAAACAGTTATCTATTTATTTACAGATAATTAGATAAAAGTTTTATTTACCTAGATAAGATAAAAAGATAAAACATTTTTGTTTAGATAACATACAACACTGCTTATTAGTACATATATAACGTGTAATCAACAAGAACGAACGTAAAATTGGAATTAAAAATATGTAGGTAAATCGTAAGATATATAGGCAACTCGTAAGATTTTGAGTAAAAATATAATACGTATCATAACCGTACTTACATAGTTTCATACATACATATGTATACAAGTTACATTAGCAACTTATTCATTTTTACACTTTTATAACGTTTTTATTTTTGAAATATTTCTGTATACCTGAACCATATTTTCTAATACTTATATTTTTATACCATTTAAGTCGTTTCCTGTGACAATTACAAACTTCAAATTTTTTAATGAGAACTGCTTTTTTTACTATACAATGTTAAGCAAATTACTTTTTGAGAACAATGATGTATGTATCTAAATTAAAATATGAATGACTTGTTATTTTTGAAATATTTAGCTTTGTGTTTTAATAGTAATACGTTCGTTATAATAGAGTAAGGAAGAATATATAGAGGCTATAATAATTTGAAAATGATGGTAATTTAAATAAATCTATAAACATTTCATAATTTATAATAAGTAGGTACTAGACTAAATAAGAATTACATCAAATTTTATATTTTATGTAAAACCATTATTTAATACTTTTATCTTCAATCCATACATTTTAATAACTTCAAGAATACACATTAAAATGTTGTTTTAGATACATGGACATTTAAAAAAAAAATCGGCCGTTTAAAAATTCACAGAAAAATAAAATGGTTCTCTTTGAGACAATAAATTTGTATTATCACATGACACTTCTTTGATGGTAAAGAAAAAATAAGTCCATAAATAGTCTTTAAAATTCCAAAAACAGAATTTGAATAAATTAAACAACCAGACTTGTTCTCCTAAAAATTTAAAAATACTCAACATTTCATCTGTCTATTTAATCAGAGGTACTCAAACTGTTTACGATAAGACTTATTTTAGAACATTTTTAAATTTTTCCCACCCACCACATAATAATGACTGTTTTTTTTTTTAATGCTTATGATAAACTGAATCAAAGTAATAAATGCACAATATAGTTAAATACACAATACTGTATAATATACTCATATTTATACATAAAATATAAATTTTCTTTTTATATATTTTATATAGTAATCTAATATTGTTTTATATTGTAAAAAATAAATTTATATTACAAAACTTTCTATGATTCACGATTTGGGCATCTGATAGGCGAGAGGACTTCGGGGGGACTTGGAGGGGCTTAGCGCCTTCAAAAATATGTATTTTAATTAAAGTATTAAATCCTTTATTAATTATTTATCTAATCTACATAACACAGTAAACGTTGTTTAAAGAAATTATTCTCTAAAGTTAAAACAATGATTCATTATTTGTGTGTTTTTCGAATCCGCGCACTGAACATAATATAGGTATGATAATACTATTACAAATTACGACGCGAATTTTTATTTGTTTGAACAAAAATATTTTTCATTATAGTGATAGATTCAATGTATTAAATGTAAGAAAGTGGGTGAGAAAAAAAATGATAAATATATATTATGTTGTATTATTTAGGTACGCAAAGTAATGTATTTAAACAAGGTGTGTGGGTGTCTGTTTCATTTTAGAATACAAAGCCCCTCCAAGTCAAAAACCGAAATTGCACCTGTGGGCATCTAATTACTGTTCAAATAATATTAACACGTTTTAACTTGTTGGCACGAATTTATTTTTTGTGCGGTGGCCTTTTGTGCTTGTAACTTAAAGCAGGCTGCTGTAGCGGGTACTATGTATCCAAAACGTCACATGCGCACGTTGCACGCTCACACTATTGTTTTGTTTCGGTGAATTTTTATCGATTGATCTAACGCCTTGTGGCGAGGCTGTATAACATTGTATAATAAATCGTTTATATGTGTATAAGCGAACATGGCAACGTAGTCATTATAATGCAAACGTTTTCTCGCCGCCGCCGTCCCCTGCTCGGCCGCCACGAAAGTTTCATTAAAGTTCCGGGCTGCAGCTGCAGCAGTGGTGTACGGCCGGAACTCGCGAGTTCGGATTCTTTTTATTTCCGGTTCTTTAAAACTATGCAGCACACTCGAGTGATAAATGTGGGGACGTGCTGGCCGCCATTCCGGCCGAACTGACCGACTGGCGATTCGTATACACGGTCCGCGTAATTTATACATGCGTACGCGCGCGTTGTCCCAAACCGCGGTATCCAAAACGCAAATTTTATTCATACGCGTAGCTGACCATTGCGCGTGCGTTCGTTTGATACGATTGTATATACCAAACGTGGTACATTCAAATGTTGAAATAAACAAATACGAGGTCGTTCTTTTTAGGCGTGCTCGCCCTATTTTTATGCTTAAATTATGCATGTATTCAAATTCTGATTTTTGGAGTTTTTAAATACTCTCGGACGTCATATATTTTCGAATTCTTAATATATTTTTGTATCGCTTAACGGTGATCCTGTGACACAATACAAAAACTTCTGTTTTCCAAATAAGAACCTCCCTTTTTCACTTTAAAGTTGGGTTTTTTTTTTTTTTGATCATTTTGATGTATCTAAAAATCTAAATCAGAATGAGTAGTTTTTGAGTTATTTAATTTTGTGTACTAAAGATAATATGTCTATAGTAATAGGTTAAGTAGATGTGGCGGTTTAGATGATTCGAATATGCTAGTTAATATTTTCGATCTATCAATATAAATAATTTATAAAAATGGTTCAAGTAAAATAAATATTACATACAGCTTATATTTTTGCAAGACCATTATTATAATTATCCTTAGTATAAGTATTTCAATAACTCAAAAACTACTCATTAGAATTTTTATAAATTATTATCAACTATTATAATTATTTATTAGATACATCAAACACTTCTAGAAAATCATCAGCTAAATAATTTTCAATAATAAATGGGGATTCTCATTTGAAAAATAGAAGTTTGTGTCACTACAGGACCTACTCCTTAAGCAGGTAGTACAAAAGAATCAGGATTTTAAAATATGATCACTAGGTTTACTTAAAAATTGTAAAAATCAGAATTCGAATAAATGTTCGATTACAAAAAAAAAAAAATGGGTGTAACCATGCTTAAAAAATCGACCTGTAAATATATACATAATGTACGCATGTATATACACGAGCATACAGGCCATCGTTGTGGAAAACGTGGTTACCGACAGCACGGTCGATCGCGAATAACTTTCGAATTATTATTCGAATTCGAATTTGTCCGTGCGCGAGCGTATAATATTATAAATTTATAATATACGAAGCGCATCGTGCAGATTGAATATAATTCCAGTACAAACGTTACACAGCTTGCGCGTTCGAATATTATACGTAAAAGCCGAAGAAGACATTTTGCCGATCTGAAGGAGGAGATCGTGTAAGCATTATAATGGTGACTCGCGAATTCCAAATCTCCCGAACGCAATCAATAATAGTATTGTAATACCTACCCACACGATGTCCGAGTCATCGCCGCCGCCATTATCGTGGGTACAGCTCTATATCGTCGAAAAAACTACACGCACTTTTGACCGCTTCGTCTTTTGAGAAAAAAATTTCGGTCACACCTTAATAAATTATTATATATAGGTACG
>JACXSJ010000198.1:31567-52508 GCA_014851325.1 Pentalonia nigronervosa
CCCCCCCCCCCCCGCCACCATCCACTTTACAACGGCTATATTATGCAGGGTATTCGATTGTCGACCGCAATCGTCATAGATAATAAAAATGCGGACAGGACATATTACGTCTTCTTATCAGCGGTGATCGAGATGACGTAATTTCAATCTGAAGGCCATTTTTTTACAAAGTTTTAATAGTGATGTTAATATTAGTAAGACGTGTAAAAAGATAGGACTACGTTCTTTTTGTGGGTGGCGATAAGTAATAGCAAAAAACGAATTTGAAAATGTAATACTTTATAATGAGTTTTCGTTAACAAAAAAAAAGTTTAAGTTTGACAAAATTCAAAAATAGTTCACTTGGATATTTGTGAAATATTGAATCGGAGTACTGGCTTGTTTGTGACAAGCACAACAAAAAAATACCATATTTGAAATTTTTTATTAACAACAAATATTATTTAGTTTTGATTCTGTATAGTATAGGTTTATAACATAATTCTAGAATCTAGACTAAATAAATAATTTTCAACTATCAAATTCAAAAATATCGTACATACATAATATGTTATCATATTATACAAAAATGTAAACAAACGGCCTCAATTTGTTATCAGCTTACGATCTTAAAAATAAAGTGACCTTAATTTGTGATGTATTTGTGTTTTTATTATCTACGATTGCAATGCGTTACAGCAATTACTACGAATGTCTCCGGAGTCATATTTAGGGGAGAGGGCAACATTTACTCCGGGTGGCCAATTTTTTAATACATTTAAGGTGCGGTCTGACGTCGGTGTAATATTGTATAAATAAAAAAAAATGTTGGTAAGAGTTTGTTTGAGTCTCTACTTGGACTATCTATATTTTGATAAATTGTCCGACCTTATCTTCTAAGCGGTATCAATGCAGTAACAATACGGTCTTAGAATTACGGTCAAATTCAAAATCATAATCAATTCAAATTGATTTAGGTATTTTTGTAGAAATGTATCAATCATTGGCGAGTTTTGTACATGATATTCCGTGTGACAACATGTCTTATAATTCCAAAAGTCAATCTATTGAAAAATGTGACATTTCAAGTTTAAAAACAAGTACCCAACTTAAAAAAATACATGAAAGATTTTTTGACGAAGGTAATAGTGAAAAATATGTCTTTAATAATAAATTTGATCATTTCAAAGTTAATACTTATTTCTTGATTTTAAAATTTCTCATGACACTTCTAAGCATTTTTTTTATCATCTATTAAAGCACCTGTTGAAGTACGAAAAAATTCTAAGTCATTGCAAAATGTGTACAAAAATGATTTAGGATTCCCATTCTCTATAAAATGTGCTCATTTCAAAAACCATGTGAAAAATTTAAAAAAACAAAATTGTGTTTTTCCAAAAACCATTTTAGAATTGAGCATTTACAGCATGATCCATTTAACGTAAGGAACTTAGTATTTCAAAACGTATTTACGTTTTTAATAATATTTTTATTAAATGGTATCAAGTCATTACAAAACAACATTTACTCAAAAAAAAATATTTTTTAATTTTATTATTTTTTAAGGTTTTTAGTTTTTTGAATTATAACATATAGCTTTAATTTTATAATCCAAAGCAGAATTTTTTTCTGAGTATTTTGATACATAAAAATCGAATTTTGGACAAGTTGTTTTTGAATTATAAGTATTTGAAGTTTAGATGAACAGTGTGAGGTGGTAGCGGGTACCACGTAAAATGTTGGTTCCCTACTCCGCTCATAAAATTTCAAATACTTTTAACTCATAAACTACTCGTCTAAAATTCGATTTCTATGTATCAAAATAATCAGAAAATTATTCTGCTTTAGATTATAAAATTAAAACTGTGTGTTGTAATTCGAAAAAGTAAAAAATAACAAGGTTGAAAAATATTAAGAAAAATAATTTTTTTTTGAAAAATGTTGTTTTGTAACGACTTCATACCACGTAACAAAAATATTTCCAAAAACGTAAATACTTTTTGAAATAATGAGTGTCTTACGTTAAATGAATCACCGTGTATATAAAAAAAACAATCTTGTTGAAGATTATCCACATACATTAAAATTGCATTGAGAATGATACTATGTACTCCAACTACGAATCGTTGAGCAGAAAGATCTTTCTCTACGCCCAACTCAAGAGAGTTAAGAGCTATTTGAGATGAACAGTGAAAGAACAAATACTCAACTCGTTGCGACTGTTCTCGACATAGAGTCAGATATCACAAAGAAATACAAAGATACCTGCCATTGAAGATTTTGCTAATCAAGAAAAAAATAAGACAATACAAGAATATTCAGTAGTAATGTTGATTTGGTTTCAAACAAAGGCTAGGTTAATAATAATAATAATAATAAATGTGATAATTATTAATGTGACGGTTGGGCTTGCATATTTTCGCATAACATAATTATGTCAGGTGTGATATTTGAAACTAAAACACGCAAGTTTACTTTTAAAGACTGTTCTGAAATGCATGATCTATGTTTGTTTTTTGTAATTTGAAGTTGTGAAAATGCAGTTTCACAAAGGTATGTCGATGCGAAAGGTATTAATTCAAGTAAAACCGCTTTCGAAATTACAGGATACTCTTGCTGTCGTCTTAACCAAAATTCAGTAAGTTTTTTTTCATTAAGTTCGGTTTCAAGAGTTAAGTCTTCTCTAATTTCAATTAATTGCTCTTTTGCGGTCCACGAAATATGATCGTATTTCAAAGAATAGAAAATTGTCTTTTTAGCCAATCGTGTTCATTATTTTTATTTAAATTTGGAAAATATTCAGATAAAAATTTATTTATTATTATTTAATAACAATAATCTAACATTAGACTTTATTGACAATGATTAATCATATGGTTGGTTATATAATAACTAACTAACCAAAAATATTTTAAATGAAATAAATATTTTATGGCTCCCCGGTCATATAGCCACGGCCCCCAGGCTGAGGAGCACTGGATTAGAAGACCAGGGGGCACACGTCCGAATTGATTACTAAATCTGAATTCATAGCGGAGTCTATTTGATTTGTTTACTCTTTGCGCGCACTGTTCAGGTTTAGTTCTCTCTTATATTAAAATAATTACATTATACCTACGTTTCTTTTTTTTTTTTAGAATTAAAAGTCAAAATATTTTGAAATTCTTATTGTACATGTAGAAAATGATAATTTGTGTAACACTGGATTTCTATATTGATTATTAATGCATTATGAATAATTGCAACAAAGTAACAAAATACATTTGTACATTATATAAAATTAAAAGCTCGTAATAAATTAGTGAGGCTTTATGATAAAATTTTTTTTTTAATTTCACTTAAAACAACTTCTGAAGAATCTTGTACTAATTTTTCAATCCACACAAATCTTTTTTAATTTTCGTTATTTTGAAAAAGATAGCAATTATAAAATTCGAAATTTTTCAACTGTTTTATATAAGTATGAGAAACCTTGTATCTATGTATGTATGTATTATATTTCTAAGATTTATGATTTAAAAACAAACTGTTATCGACATTTGAATAAAAATTCAAAGTGTCTATAAATGGCACAAAAACACCCAAAATTTTATCATTATCATAGAAAAATATGAAATGATAATATAAATTTGTTTATTAAAATATACAATAATATAGAAATATTTGGTAAAAATTCAACTCTGGTATTCATTTTTGACATAAACCAAAATAACAAAACCAATTTTGACAAAAACTGAAATTGCACGTAGGTACCTAAATATTTCGGTTGACGGTTTTTTTTTTTTTTTAGTTTTCCCCAATTATTTTTAAAAGTACTGACTGGCCTTTTGGCAAGATAGGTCACTGTTTATAAGATTAAATATTATGAAAATATAATAATAATATGTCTTGCGCGCGATAGATAATTATAAGACTGCGGCAGGTTAGGTTTTTTTCTGTCTTTCTGCCGACTATGCTTAGCCTTAACCTATCTCGGACTATCTTTCCGTTGACCGCGATTGACGTGTTTGTCGAGAATCACCGTCGAATGAGACTTAAAATCGATATTTTCGTTTAGGTTCTACAGACAGTTCATCTTGTTCGCGTTTTACTTTTCCATATCCATGGTATGCTTCGTGCTACGTCCCGGACCTCCACCCACCGGTCTCAAGCCGCCGTTGATCAACTACACTTCCACGTCGACCACGGTGGCCACCACGCCGTTCGATTTCATGGACAACGAGTCTATGTTGCCCGACAACGCTATGTACGACGAGATGATGGCCGGTGGAGGCGGTTTTCCGACAGAGTTCGACGCGACGACGACCACGGAAATGACGACGGTGAACGACGACGGCGCGACGGCCGGAAACGATACCGGTACGCCACCGCTGATCTACGAAGACGGTGGAGGTGGTGGTGGAGGTACAGTAAACTTGCACGGAAAGAGTTCAGGTTCGGACAGGGGCAAGCACAGGAGCACTTGGACTCCGGCCAACCATACGTCCAAGACCAACTACACGTACAACTACAACAAAGTAGGCGCGACACCATAATGTCATTATTTTATAATAATGATATACATCACACATAGGCGGAAATCGTGGGGCCTTGTCCCCCCAAATATCCTATAAACTCCACAAAACAGACAGCTTTTTAGTTGTGTGGGATCGAAACTGTCTAAATCACATCGATATTAAAAATGTTAGTTCCCCCCTCCCCTGAAATTTTAATGGATTTCCGCATATAACACCATATATTGCGATAAGTCATCGTGATCACGTCGGTTGGAGCGTCGAAACAAATAGAACAATAAATGCAATACGAGGGTAGATGTGGCCGCAGTGACGTAATTCGGGAGTCGTAAGGGGTTGCACTTGCGATCCAAAATATAATGCTGGGGTCCCAAAAGTATTAATTTGCAACTTCTGGAATTAAACCAATAAATTAACTAGTCATTACTATAAATACATTAAAATAGAGAACAATAATGAGACAGTTACGATTTTAAAATTTTAAATTTTGTATTCTAATTTTAAAAGATTAGAATATACGATTATGGTTTAAATAAAAGTAATGTTTGTAGTGTTGTAACATGCATATAAGCCACAATTCATAAACACAAAAGCTATGAACAAGGTTAAGAAAACATACTGGTTGTACGAAATTTAGTAGTATATTTTAATATGAATTCAGCTCGTCCGTACTCAAAAGCATATTGATTATATTTTATTGGATGAGTTTACAGCTTCATATCATTCGATATGTTTTCGACGTATTGTATTTTTGATCGTTGCAATAAACAATATCATACTTATTATAATTATTAATGTAAACGCAACTTATGAATTGCCATCGTTCGTAATCTTTTAATAAAGTGGGTTTTAAGTTTTAAGTCTTAGCAGCACACAAAGATAAAATGTTAAAAACGTTCACTGTATCAGTAAGTGATACGGTTAGGTGACGGTTTTGATGAAATCAATATTTTAAGTTTTATAAAATCATACATATTATAAAAAATTAATAACCAACTTAATATTTAAACTAGATATTTGTGATTTTATCAATCAAAAATTACATATTTGTCTGAAAAAAATCTTAGAATACATAATTTTACTATATCATTATACAGTATTTAATTATCACGCGTGAATATTATATTTTATTCTATTCAAGAGGTCATGACATATACCTACCGTGGGGTTAAATTTCCGGGGGATGGATATCCTAGAACCATCAACTATGGTTATAATGTTATTATACGAAATAATGGAAATACGATACATTACACATGCATGCAATGTTATCGTATAATAATTTCGATTTATATTATGTTAATGGAAAGCTAGGAAATTCGAATACCTACCTTATTTTAATCAGCAGCTTCGTACAAACCTAGTCCCAATAAATCTAAGAAGAACTATGGTTTTTTTTTTTTAGATGCACGCTTTCTATAATAATATTGAGTCCCGTACAATTTGAAATATATTACCTATTATTTAAATCCGCGTTCTAATACTGACCTAGTTCCATCAAACATTGAAAAAAAAAACATTTTCCTTTCCATTTTTACAAATTTAAGATTGTAATCGTACAGGTATCTGATACATTTGATAAATGTGCGTAATATATTGTACTATTGAGTTGTTTAAAAATATTAATAAATAAATATGTCTTATACCGGTAAAAATATTGACGTTAAATTTTTGTGTATTCAAATTTTGATGTATGTCTTTTTTATAAAAGCTGTATTTTTTTTCTCTAACTCTTTTTCCTTTAGTTACGATATAATTTCTTTTGGATAGGTTCGGCGAATGTACGATACAGTGTTGATATTTCTATTCCACCTAGAACTATAGAACTGCACAATAAAACACGTCATACAAAATAATAAAATCCATATGGACTCCAATTATATGTTTTACTTTTTCCAAGTTCACGGCTGAATTGGTGTATTTTTCAATTCCCAACCGCGGACTCATTTGGCATATTTTTCTTTTATACCGGGACTCAATAAGTATGCGACTGGTTTCCTCATCCAGGTACGGTACTCAATTATTACCGTTTTGAGCAATCAAAAATCGACTATCATAAAACAGCATTGCAAGATATGAATGATGGTGACAAAAATAAAAACGTAATACTGTAAATCGCAAACGCTGACAATTATTATTCCGTCGAAAAGTCAAAAATATTATAATTATTGCAATAGCAGTGTCTTATGTTTAAACTATTGCAATACAAATTAGTTAGACAATATTATAACCAGGGCTCTGGACTTAAAGCATTTGTTTATATTTATAGTTTGACACAAAATCTAGCAGAGTGCTATGGGAGTGTATGTCTTGTTACAACAATTTAAATTATGAAATCTGAAAGTGCTTTTTTGATCATTTAAATATAATAAAGGCTTATTCACAGTTTTTCTGCTTTTTTACATAATAATATCTTCATTATGACGACGCAGGCCACTGATCTAACACAGATTTTTTCCTCAAAATTTTTTTTCAATAGAATTAAAATTAAAAATAATTCTATTACCCCCTTCATTGTATTTGTTTGTCTTTGTTATCTTATCTACTCGTCGGTACTTATCTGCGGCATCGTTGTGTAACAAAAATATTACATCACTCATAATAGAACTGGATATTTTAGAAATAAATCCATATAATATATTTCCTGTTTATGACTGATTTCTCGGTAAATAAAATCATTTGACTGTCGTGGCATACTGGCGTGATCGATACAAATAATGTTTTGATTGAACAAACGTCTAATACTTTAATATGTAAAAAGAAAAATTAGAAACTTTTCCTCATTTTTTTTTTCTATTTTAGGTGATTTTTTTTTTTTAGATTTATTATTTTGTTTAATTTATTATTTATAAATGTTTATTTGAGTATGATATTTTTAATTCCAATGATTTTAAGTGCTAAAGTCCCGAGCCCTGATTATAACTATCATATGCTATATCAATATTTTTATATTTACCCCTTTTAACATTTTCGTTATTACAGTTATTTATAAAAAAAATCGTTTCGTTTGTACAACGACTTAGTTACTGTTGACATTATATTGTTCGTACTATTTACTTTTTATCATAACATATTAAAACAACAACAAGCAATTTTGAAAAGCTTGTAACTATTGTGAAATAAAATCCAATGTTGTATTATTGTATTGAACCTAAAATGCATACGAAAAACAGATTTATTTGAATTAACTCCTGGAAATTCGACGATTCGAGACTGAAGTGTATAAAATAAATTATGACGTTGACTTTGATAAAAATGTATACTAATATTAAATCCTTATAAAGCAAACAATTTGTAACGTAACATTAAGGTATTAGGATAAAAATTATTATTGGAAAACATGATAAATTGTAAAAATATACTTTTATGAAATATAAGATCGGCTTAAGATTTACAAAATTATTAACTTAGTATTTTACTAAGAAAAAATTATATAGTAGGGGAAGAATAACTTAACAATATTTTTCAAAATATTTATGTATGTCATACTTCATAAGCCACAAACGAATAACTCACGTTTTGATAAGTATTTTTTTTCTTCTTGATAAATTATTGGTCGCACACTGTTTCATCGAATTTCTATAACATAGTATTATAATTCTTGTGAATATTTTTACTGCAGTTGTAGTGTATTATTTTCATTTTCACTTTATTAAAACGATTCATCATTCGATTTTAAATTAACCAATTATCATGTATTTACAATATTAACAATTTAAACATTGTGGGACAAACAATAATAGGTACCATAGTCATTTAGTTCCTTATTTCAAATCACTTAAATGTTTCTTTCGTGTACTATATTGTATAACGTAATACGATTATTTGATAGAAATCTATTTTTCAATGACAAATCATAAACTTGTATGAACTTATATACAAATATTGTTAACAGTCGAGAAAATTTTGGTGGAACAAAAGACAAAAGGTGTGCAGATTAATGGCTGTGCACTCCACTGACGATTTAATCAGAATGGGATCAGAAGTGGCAATGTTCGTTGGAGCCTTCCTCTATCTACTGGCCGCGGTCAGGGAAGCTGGTTTTTTGGGCTTACAGATGTTCATTGAAAACTTGGTCAGTAATCAGAATTATTAATGTTTATTATATTTCTAATATTTATTAGAATATTAATATTTAATAAATACTCATTAGATTGATTTTAAATACTGTTTAATCTTGCAGAGTCCTCTGCGACTTTATTTTGAAAATAGTGACATAAAAACCCAAATTTATTTAATTCGATCATTTATGTTCGATATCTACACATTTTAAAATATCTAAACGGAGTAAAATACACAGCTGACTAACAAGCGCATAAATGTGGTCAAGTAAAATATGGTCTGGTCATATTATTCTCTCGCCACATTCACTGGTACGGAAAAAACAACAATTTGTATCATCCGTGTTTAGATAAACACGGATGATACAAATTGTTTTCTATCTTTAATGCGGTATCCGGCGAATTAGTCACGAACAATTAGTCGCCGATTAACTGATCGCGGGTACAGTTGGTCGTCACGATAGTAATTGATAATCAAACAAAAATTACACATTGCATTTTGTTAATAAATCGTTAAATGTTCATTACACCTCACACAGATATTAAAATACAATCAATTGTCAAATTGATCAATAATCAAAATGTTTTTTTGTCATACAGTTACTTAAAATATGAGATGATGTTATTAATATTATAATGTCTGAATAATGTCTCGTGTAATTTATATACAGTAAAACATCCTTTTAAACGGAAATCTCCTTACAACAGAAAATAACAACAGTCCCGTATAACCTATATACTGTATATTTTAGTCTCCCTACAACGGAAACTTCTTTATAACGAAAAATTAGTTGGTACCCAGCAATTCCGTTATAAGGAGGATTCGCTGTAATTTGGTTAAAATTGTTTAATAGTGTTATAATCAGGACTCGAGAAACTAAAACTAAAATACAATATGTCAAACTGTAATAATAAAAATCAATACGTACTGGTGTCATACAAAATAACTATACAACAAAATTAATGCAGCCATGTAGAAGTGTACCGCCACTAAAAAAAAATTATACTAAGCTTCTATACTTTACACTATCGAAAAGCACATCACTTTTAAATTAAACGTGAATATAATACTTGACAATTATTATAAAACATCAATGTACCAACCACGGATAGAAAACTAAAACAATCCACGTAATTGTATCTTTGTGCAGGGGTTATTGGAAAAAAATATGTTTAAAAGAAGTTAATACAATGGGTTTCAATAAAATGTTTCCAAAAAAAAAAAAAACAAAAAATGCTTTGAATTTTTGTTGAATTATTGTTATCGAATTGAAATTGTCGTGTAGATGAATTGAAAAGATCAGCATTTATAAATATTATTTTGGAAAGAACTAGGACATTATAGGACTTTTCACGGTAATAAATTTGTATTGAAAGAAATCACACTTAAATTTGACAAGAAAAAATTATAACTTTAATAGGTGTAATCGTGAGAAAACAAAGAGCGAAACCAGTATAATACCATAATACGTACAATAATTGTAAAAAAAAAACACTTGACTTGAGGACGACTAACAATAATAATTATGTAATGATTTGAATACAATTGTTGAGGTGTTGAATTGGAATGGCGTATAGACTGTTGTAGTTGAGTTAGTCATTTAAAGATAATAAAATCACCGTGCTCGAGAAACGAAGGCGATTAATGGACTTAAAAACCGCTCAGTGTAGAAGGTTTTTAAATAAATAGAAAATAAAAATAAACTTAAGATCGTGTTAACTCGTTTAGCATAATAAGTACATTCCTTTGGTCCGATATTACGTGTTTCGTCACGACAGTGGGTACCTATACCTCTATGTTATTATACCTATATAACACTACTGTTATAGCTATACATATTCGCGTGGTGCCGCGATGGCGTCAAGAGAACAATAACAATATGCAAAACTGTGAAATCGATCGAAACTGATTAAAATTTATTATCACGGTATGGTTGTTACACAATATTCGAAAGTTTTACGCTATAACTTAAAAGTAATTTCAGCATAAATTACCTCGTCGATATATTTTTAGTGGTTGAGATTTATTATTATTTGTTTCATGTTCGGCGTCCATGTCGATTACAAAAATACATTTGTTATATACCTACGAACTTAGAATCTCTTTTTGATATATATATATAAAGAAAAATTCACGTCGTTTTCCCATTAAACAATAACCTAGGTATATAAAGATCGTTTTATATAAGCCACTGATAAAGTCATTGACAATAATACGAGCCTTCTGTTAATATCTATGGTAATAAAAATCATTTGCTTACTTTCAATATTATTTTTGTTTTCTACAGTAAGGGTTTTATAAAACTGTTGAAATAAAAAACAATTACGTACTTTTAACAGTTAATTGTTGTTCCTTTGAGAAAAACTTTATACAACAATATTACTTTCGTATAATATTCTTATTATTAAATAACTTATTTACCTCAATGAAGTTAATATTTTCGAGAAATTCAACTAGTTAAAATAAAAAATCTAATTGGCTCGTCCGTATTGATTTGTTTAAGACGTCATATTATTATGTTATTTATTAAATACATATTTTATATTTAATTATTTAAAAAATAACGTAACATTATATAATATGCACGTACATAAAAATCAACTTGTTCGCAAAAAAATAACTAAATAACGAAAAGAAAAAAACAGTAACGTAAAGTTAGGTAACATTGTTTCGATGAAAAATGTATTTACTCCTATACCCATTACCTGAGTTAAGTTATAAAAGTTGAAATCGTAAATGCTTTATTAATACGACACTTCAAAATACATTGAAACGTGTTTTTTATTTTTAATATTTAAAAAAAAAATTACTACTGAAAATACTAATCACCATAAATTTGTGCGTCCACGCAGGCCATAGCACCGGCAAGAGTGATGTTTCTGTTCTCGTGCCTGCTCATGATGACCATACCACCGCTGAGACTGACGTGCTATGACAAAGCCGAAGACATAATAGCCGTAATCATCATGTTGACCACTTGTCCGTATTTTTTGTTCTTCTGCAGGTACAAAGCCATATATTATTATGTTGTAAGATGGGAGCGGATTTATATGCAAAATGCGAAACATGCAAATCGTTTTTTTTTTCTTCTAGCACCAGAAACGTTTGGGTCAGGAAAAAAAGCACGTTCAAGTCCGAACAATTTATTTTTGCACGTTTTTGTCTTCGACATCGTACTTTTGATATGGTCGATGAGGTCGATTACACGTTTTAGTGGTCTTACAACATTGATTTGCTCAGCTCCAACAAGTTTAATCGCGATGAGTTCACTAATAATTTTTGACAGTTCATCTCGCAGGGTTATTTAAAAAGCTAGTTTTAAAAATTGATTTTTACTAATTAGCGTTACGCAATGTCTGCGCTACATTATTACATTCATAAAATATTTTATACTCAATGGACTACTGTCGACCAAATTCTATTTTACTCTTCTCGCTAAATTTGAATCTTTTACTCAACTGTCATTTACCTTCTATAGACTCTCTCTCGACGTCACTTCATATTGATGGCGTACAAATCCGCTTCCCGGCCATTTAAGGTGTAACACATGCACACACATTCGCACGAACGATAGAGTATCATTTTTAATCATACGGTGAATAATATTTTTATTTATGAGTGTTAATATAATTATGATAAGTGATTGCGGTACATTTAAGAGGATGCTTCACCCGCGTGTGTTGTCTCCGTCTTACGAACGTACAACATAAAAAATTTACGTTCATTAGAACGGCTGCGTTCAAATTGCATGCCAAAAAAAAAAATAAAGTCCGAATTGCGTGTCACCTCTAACGGCGATTTGGCCAAATTGGCATACCGTATACACGTTTATTAATCATGTACTTATGTGCATGACTTACATTATTTTTTTTTTGACTTTTCTAATTTTTGAAAAAACGCAAATGTATATAAGAAATATTCTATGGTATTATGATTATTAAAACTGATTTGTTTTTAAATTGAAATATTTTTATATCTGAGTAAAAGTATTCAACTTGTACATATACGACGTCAGAGGTGACAATGTGACGATGTATTATAAGTATTTTTTTTTTTTTGTATTATTATATTAAAAAAGCGTAACGAATAATATTTAAAAGGTAGATAAAATTATGAATAAATAACAATAAACTTTATGTATTTTTTATGAATAAATAAAAATGTTGAGTGATTTATTTTTCGTTTTTTTTTTTTGAAGAATTAGAAAAATCAAAAAGTGAGTACCGCTTTGCTATATAATAGATGTCATGTGGGTCATTGTAATGAAAAATTAAAAATATACATATATTATGCATAAGATTTGGCATGCAATGCGGACAGACCCCTATAGTAAGAGGTGGCATGCAATTCTTACAGATTCCTGTAAGAGGTGGCCATGCAATTCAGACTTTTCAATTTATGTTTATTTTTTTTTTTGTATGCAATTTGGATGCACCGATTAGAACCGTTTGTGTGTGGTTATTAGCTTTAATATTAGAATGAATCAACCTATTGTCAAACTTAAAAGTAAGAACGTTAACTGTTGATCTCGATATTTTAATTTTTCAAACGAGTAATTAACATTTTTATATTTTAGTATTTTACATACGAGTATACTCGTAGCTGGCTTGAAAATTAAAACGTCGTATAAAAGACTGATGAGAGAACGCGGAAAAATATGTTCTTACCTTTAAGTTTGATAACAGGTCCGTTCGCTCCGATATCAAAGCTAACTGTACACAATTGGTTCTACAAATTTGTTTCGTTGTACGTTTGTCAGACGGAGACAACACATAAGACGGGCGTCCTCTTAACGCACTTTTCTCGTCCTGCAGGGGTTTCAAAACCGTCGGCCCGTTCGTGGTGATGATCTATAGGATGGTGATGGGAGACTTGCTGAGGTTCGTTTCCATTTACATGGTGTTCGTGATGGGATTCTCGCAAGGTGAGAATTATATTATTATCATTATTAAAACGTATGCGTAGGCACATATCTCTATGTACATAGTCGTCACTAAGGCGCGTGTCGGGCGGTACTTTTGCTACCTCATACATTTTTGATTGGGGGTAACAAGGGTATTGTTTTTGTACCCCGAAATAAATTATATTCGATATTTATTATTAGAGTTTTTGATTGTTAAAATGTATACTATATTCTAAGACCGGTATGGCGGGGGGGGGGTGCAAAATAATATGTTCAGTGATAACAGTGTGATAATTATTTATTGATTTAATGACACAAATTTTTATTTGACAAACAGACATCAATTTTTCATAAATAATTTTTTTTTGCTACTCCAGAATTTTGACTCTAGTAACGCTCCTGCCTGCATACGATGACTCAGCGGGTTGTCGTTATTATAATTTATAAGCGTTTAGGCCGCAGTAGCGTTGCGATGAGGGTATACAAGCTGTAGTAACACCTCCCCCCACCACCTACACTCACACTTTCATGACCGTATTTATTCATGACATGTTTTATGTGCATAATAAAATGGTGAAAAATATATTATTTAATAAATACAATAATAGCCATTATTATTTAATATAAATACATTTTTTAATTATAAATTAGTTTGACAAAATCGGTTAGGTTATTTTATTTAGTCCATTAAGGTTATTTTCATAACACCCCCCTCCCCCTTGGAAATTCCTGGCTATGCACCTGTTTCGATTACATCTCACATAATATTTGCCCATAACTTTATACGTATGGGCTGGTTAAGTATAACTGTTTACCTTACCTCAGTGCCTCACTCCCACCCCCCCACCACCACCAGTTAATATCCAATTCTACTTCCGGAAGATAGTATTACTGATCGGATAAAAATAGTCAGAGCTATAAAGTCAACTACACAGTTATATTATGGAAGGTGGTCATTTAGTGCGAAGGTAATAATATTGACCAAAAAATTAGCAGTCCATTTAGACGAATGAAATTAATTTTACCTGCAAAAAAGAAGGTAAAAACCTGATGACTATGATAACATTGATGCGGTCGTTTTCGCCCCTATAATCATTATTCACCACTATTGTTAAAATTTTTATTAAAGTTGAATGTATATATGGGACTTTATTTTTTTCAATTGACAATGTACATTACTATGCAATATATATATATATATTAATTGATTTACCAACAAGCCTATACTCATGATTATTGACTCAAACGGTATTTTTAGTAGAATAAACACTACCCAATCGGTTCCTATAACTATTCGCCTAGCTATTATATGGTTTAAAAACATTCCGTGTTTAAATGTGGTACACAAAATGTGGTACTTGCACTTACAACAAAAGTATTTCATCAAGTGTATTCGTGTTATCGTTAAGTTTCAAACACGTGAAAATACAATATAATCATAATAAAAACTAGATAACTGATAAAAAAAAAAAAGTTTGTGACTTCAATCCAAAATTTGTGTAAAAATGGTGTAAATTTTCAAATGCCTCTACTGAACGAATCGTCAAATGTACTTACCATGTCTGTGCACTAGACCATCGTCGATACAGAGAGAGAGAGAGAGAGAGAGAGAGAGAGAGAGACTTTAACACCGCGACAGCAGACTCACGAATAAAACGTTTCATCTCGCAGCTTATTACGTGATTTTCCTGTCTTACGACAACCCGTTGACGCCAGAGGGTATCGACGATTCCGTGCTGAACCCGATGCCCACGCCGACCGAGTCCATCATGGCGATGTTCCTGATGTCCGTCAACACGTTCACCGACTACTACACGGCGTTCGACAAGACCAGTCACACGTTAGTCGCAAAGGTACGTTACGTCTTAGTTTTGGAAATTTTTTTCTCGATTCCTGCAGACGCGCTTAACCGTTTAAGCACTTATAATTATTAATTTCTATATAACCTATTTATGAGTCATCGCGTGCAAAATAAAACATGATGGTTTCTTTAATTACGAACTATTACGATGATATTATTGTACGTTCGACCATTGGTGGTGATTATAATATTAAAACGTCTGGATTAATATCTCGAGGGTACCTAAATTCTTATAAGATTTTGAGAGGGAAAAATGTTCATTTTGTGATTTTGGGTTGCAATATACCTTTTCCTTTTCTGCCGTATGTAAAAAACTTATAACTTAATAATTAATTAGATAAATTAAAATCACTAGGTATATATTAAAATAATTCCTTTTTAATTTTGGTATGTGGCAACTATTATAAGGATCTTTGTTATTGAATTTTAAATCTTTTTTACTCATATTATACATATTTATCACCATAGATGTATAAATCGAAAATAAAATAAAAATTTCTCTATTTAATTTTATTTTTTATATATATATATATTTTTTAACTATTTATTTATCTAAATAACAATTTGTCGAATGCTATTCTATAAGTTTTTTCATATGACAGAAAAGTGAAACGGCTGAAAAGAGAAAGGCATATACTTTTGACGGAAACTGATAACTCCCGTTCCCTTAGAGTATGCACGTCGTTCCCTGTACCTGTGACATGCATTCAAAGGTTGTGGGTGGTGGGTGGGTGGATCAGAACTCGAATATGATAATAATAAATAATATCAATATTTATGGTTTTTGTTACGACTCATGAAATGTGTACACTATTATTATAGCTGCGAGTATGTAATATAATGTACCTAATAACGTAACACGACAGAGAAATAGCTCAAAAAGTGGGTCTAATTTAATTTTTTTCCTGTGTTCCACGCACTAATAACCGATTTATTATTACCTATTGACTTCGATACACCTAACCACGAGTTTGTGCGTGTATGTATGTATGTGTGTGTGTGTGTGTAAAACCACTTTTTTTCTGTCCATCTCCTTTTTGGAAAATCGTACGCCTTACATCATACTAGGTATATTATTATTATTATTATTATTATCATATATAATACAGACGTGATTCGGACGAAAAACAAAACAAAAAAAAAAAAAAAAAAAGGACAAAAGCAGAAGGAGAAAAATTACTTCTCGACGCCACCGCGGTGTGTTCGCGTATATAAGCCACCACGAGAATCACAACACACATAATAATAATAATAATAATAATAACAATAATATATAAGCATGCACGCACGCACACAAACAGAATATAATATACAGTCTAGCGCATAACAATAAAAAATGAGTGTTGTTCTACGGAAATATAATATATATATATATATATATAATATTAAGTATGTATGCATTTTTATTTTTTGCGATCCTACGAGCGCGTGACACCGCGACGTACACGTAAAACGACCTACTTGTGTTGCACACACACACACACACACACATACGTACAGAGTGATCCATTTAGTTTGTCAAATAATTTTCCCTGACCATGCACCCGTTGTTTTCTAAGTCGGAGAGTTTTTTTTTTTTATTTTCTAAGACTTCATATCATAAAAATCTATCATTATTATGATATTTTTTTTTTTGATTTTAATTTTACTTTTCACACAGTGGCGTATCTTAGATTTATATTATTTCATTAACAATAACATATAATTTTGATTTCATAACCAGAAGCAGAATACTTATGGATATACTTATAGAGCTACTGATATTTGAAATTTAATTAATGGATTTTACTTTTTTTATTAACTCTTTCGGGGTACTCTGCCAATTTTACTCAGCTTATCTGTGACGAAACGAAATGATTATTAATGAAAATCAATTCGTTTATATAATAGCACGTATTAATATACTAATGTACATAGTACATCGTATATTTGTCAGACTATTCTGCTACCAGTGCGATCCACTACGAAATCGAAAACAAATCTAAACTTTTTTTATCACAACCTATCGCAGAAAAAAAAATAATAAAAATAAAATGTTTGTAAAAATTTAGCGTTACATTAATAATACCCACTTCAAACTATAGGTGAATATTTATTTTTTTTTTAACACAAAAAATGAACGTAGAAAATTAATATAGAGACCAAGTTCAATGAATCGTGGTGACGTATTATATATTATAATCTTGCGGTACAACACATGTTTTTGAAATGTGCGCGCGCGTGTGTGCGTGTGTGTGCGTGTGTTTTTTTAACTATTTTCTACACACTACGTTTGCCGCGTGAAACGTAGTTTTGTTTTATAGTTTTCATGGTTATCGTGGCCATATTGCTGGTGAACATGTTAATCGCCATGATGGGCAACACTTATCAAAAGATCGCCGAGACCAGAAACGAATGGCAGAGACAAGTGAGTTCGATGTATTTAATATTGTTGTATGCCGAAATATTAATATAAGCTATTCCAGTCGTTGCCAGACTGATTGGCACGGCGGCGGCGGCGCCATAATAGAAAACCGGGGGTTCATCGTATTTGGATGTCATTACCGAATATATTAAGTCAACAATATTGTCACAACATATTTTAAAACCGATTTCAAGTTAATAAATTAAAAACAAATATTCCGAAAAGACTTTTTTAAAACAAAAAATAGACATTTTTATAAATGTATAATAAACAAATTGGTGAAGCGACTAAGGCGCACCGCGCGGTCGAAACAAACCGCGACTAGTTTGGGGTACACCTGCTGAAAAGCGCCGCTACCACCGTGCCAATTTATCTGGCAAAGACTTTATTTTTCTACTCATGAATTCATCGAATAAAGTATTTATTAGTATTTTTTTCAAGTATTTTGTGTTCATTGAAATTGTGGACTAGGTCCCTAAAACGACTAGGAGGTCCCTAATATTCCAGTATAGTGTTTTTTTTTATATATTATTATTATTATTATTAAGTACTAAGGAGATTCCAAGACGTCTAAAAAATAAGCATTAATGAGGAGTGGCGCAGAGTTATTCCGAAAATCTCTGCCATCCGTAAAATGTATTGCCATATTCATCTTCAAATAGTTTTGTAATGTAATGGGAGGTAACCGCTGTAAGTATACAATGCAGGTACCTACATAGTGTGATAAAGTGCGACATTTTGTCTTTTAAATAAAATATATTTAAGTCGTTTTTGAAGCGTTGGCAGTAGTCAATCAATCTTTCACCGCACTCGATTCGTATGAAATCCTATAGGTAGTGCATTATAATATATTCGATGATGTAACTTTACAGGAAAGTCAATGACTGTTGTCCGTTGGGAAAGTTTCTAAATTGAAGTCAGCTCATATCGACTGTTGTTCAGTTTTATATCGACTACTATATTACGACAAGTAGATAGTACCTATATAATTATAATTTAATATGTTATATTATTCATGTCTTAAAACAATTTCGTGATAACCGATATAGATGTAAATGTAAATCCTAACGTACGTTTTATATCAAAATTACTTATCTGTTATTTGATGTCCGATATATTTTTTGCAGACTTAAATTCACAAAAAATAATTTTAAAAATATCTATTTTAATAATAAAGTATAATGGAATATTATGTTACAGTATAAAAATGAAAAATGTGTTAAACATTATGGCTATCTAATATACTTGAGTTCCATCAAGTTAAATGTTATTAAGTAATTTTTGAAATCTTTTATTAATAATTTTAATTGAGTTAAAACATCAGAAATCAAGGTAAATAGTCAGAGAAAAACTGTATTGAAGGTTATCCTATAACAAAAAACGTTAAAAACAGTTAAATAAAAAAAAAAACATCTAAATTATCATCGATTATACGAAAGCATACTGCTACTTGCTCATACATGAATTGTTTGCTGTTTAATCCATAATATTATTATCCATCAATGTTTTTAATTTATTTGTTACTAACAAAATTTTATCCCGATTTTTATGGGAGCTCAGCACCCCAATCAAATTTTAACGGGTGCTCGAGCACCAGTATTGGGAATTATCTAGACAAAGTTATTCATTTAATTATCTTATCTAGATAAAAATAATTAAATCATCTAATTATCTCATATAGATAAATGTAATGGTTATCTGTGGAAATTTATATAGAAAAATATTATAATAATTTGAATATATTCAAACACTGAAATACCCAATAATTTACTGAGTACCAACGTAATTCAATGTTATTATGTGTTAAATAATTGTAATATTTACTAAAACATTTTGACTGTTCTATTTTGTTATTTTATTTTTATTCAAGTTGTATTTTGATTTCCATTTATTATTAAAACTGTATTTAGTCGAAAAATTACATATTAATGTTTTATTTATTAATAAATATTGATTACTAATAAATTACATTATTTATTATTGAATTAAAAAAAAAAAAAAGTTTTATACTATCTTATCTAAATAAATGTTGAGTGAATTATCTTTTATCTTATCCAGATGATTTTTTAGTTATCTTTTCCCTACACTGCCACCCTTTTGGTCTGTATTATTCTTTTAATCTATTCTGTGATATTATTACCTATCAGTGACGTCATTTGAGGAGGCGCATGATGGGCATTTGCCCCTGTCTAATTGTATGAAATCAGTCTAATTGTTTAGCCGGTTGTTGGTGAAATAACACGATTATAATTATTTTAATTTTGAAAAAATGCAATATTGTGTAAGTACCGGTAAACTTTTTTTACGATAAAAATAATTAATGTTCATAGTTTTTTACCTCAAATGTATAAACGCGGATACTATAATCTAGAAATTCTAAAAACAAAATGATATTTCGCTCTTAAATGTATCCATGATTTCGAAAAAACCTCTAAAATAAAAGGTACCTATTTAAAAACTTTCCATTTTTCAATAAGGTTTAGCAGTCGTGTTTCATATTGTAATTTAAATTGTTCGATATTTCTAGAAAAATATAAAATGTCGCTACCGAGGTAGGTACCGTAATTATTATTTAGCTCCTTTGCGTCTTTTTTGATATTAAATGAGGCTACTTTTACCACCTCATACGCATATAAAGTAATGTAAGATAACGGGAATTGTATCGAGATAAGAATATAAGTGAAAAATCAGCTTAAGACCGATGCTTTCTGTTTTATTTTCGATTCAGTTTATGGGCTGGCCAACATTTTTGTCCCCTCCGGTTAAAATTTGAAACTACGTCACTGTTACCTATGTGTTCTGTTCCGAAGTCACTACATGGCGTGTTATGTTTAATAATAATAATAATAATATTATTATTATTATATAGGTAGTTTGCCAACCCTGTATTATTAATATTATTATTATCGTTTTAAAGTCGCGAACAGCGGGCTAAACAGCTGCGCAGCAGAGTTGGGCAAAATTTTATCTAGATAATTATTCGAATAAATCTGTATTCGAATAAAAAACTATTCGAATGATTTTTTTACAATTATTCGAATAAAAATGTATTCGAATAATTTTCAACTATGATTATTCGAATAAAAAACTATTTGAATAATTTTCAACTATGATTATTCGAATAAAAAACTATTCGAATAATTTTCAACTATGATTATTCGAACAAAAAACTATTCGAATAACTTTCAACTATGATTATTCGAATAAAAATTTATTCA
>JACXSJ010000198.1:52608-79906 GCA_014851325.1 Pentalonia nigronervosa
GTTTATTGTTTATTCCAATATCTATGTTTAAAATTGAATCGGTTAATTTTTTATTCGAATAATAATAGTTGAAAATTAATCGAATAAATTTTTATTCGAATTATTGTAAAAAAAATTATTCGAATAATAATTTATTCGAATAAAATGTTATCTAAATAATCATCTAGATAAAATTTCATTCGAATAACGCCCAACTCTGCTGCGCAGCATCGCACAAAGATGTACGTGCAAATGAAATCGCCGGTATTCAGCATTACTGCGGTATAATAATATAATAATATTTAGGTTACCGTAATACCGTAAATTGTATTCATCTATGTGCGGGTGTGCGTATTGTGTTACACGCGTGACTTACAGTATATAATATTATAGTATGTTTATTGCATTAACGTTAGACTAACTGCAGCTGTTGTCAAAGTGTCGAGTTCACTACAATTCTCGTCCGCTTATAGACTTTTCGCAACCGTGTCTGTTGCGTATTATATGCTGAGCCCAGATAAAATAATATTATGTAGGTACACCTACAATCATGGACTTATAGAAAATATAGACGGAACGTTTGCCCCGAGGACGTGGAGGGAGTCGTGGTCGTGCCAGACGGATTAAGAGAGACAGCTGGAATTTTATCCCGTATAAGAGTGAGATAAATGGAACAACTGTTCCGGGTACATCCGATTATAGAATGTTCGTTCGCAATTTCTCAATTATTTCTTTCAATTTTCCAAACGATAAGACCGATTTCCGTGTAACAAACTGCTCCGTCTACTCGCGCTCGTTATCGTATACCTAATGTTCAGTCTATTTCTATAAGTCTATCAGCAGTGGCGCCAAACCCTATGACTAGGCTTAGTAGCAGTGGTTACATATTGGAAATAAGGGGAGTACAATGGTCAAAGAAAAATATTTAATACCAGTTAGTTCATCATTAGGAAAAAATACTTTTATGTGGGCCATATTTTGGTCACTTTTATGATTAAATTCAGTCATTTAGTCGCATTTTGAAAAGGCTTAAATCACTTCCAACCTTGATAATACCTATTATTCCTTGGTACATTAATATTTACGGATAATAACAATTAATATAACAAAAAAACCCATTACATTTTGAGTTTTGTAGGATGAGTAAAATTATGTCTTGCAACACCTGAAAAATATATCTCGGACACCATTGAGTCTATGATGTATACAATTCAAACTTGGGCACTTACCTACATAGTGCCTACCCCAAACCTACAGTAATCCGTAGTTCAAAATCGAATTCAAGTTTCATTACGTTATGCTATTGTTTCTATATTTATTTTTACAATAATTGTAAATCATATACTTACCATTTAAATCAGATTGCATCATGTAAATACCTACCTTTTTAATACGTATAACCTAGGCTATAAAACTACAATCGTTCTCATGTCGACATATTGTGTAAAAACGCCTCCCATTATTTGGTCCGATGTATCTATAGTATATATTTATATATTTAATTCTTCAAAGACGTGTGTCCAATTAATATTTGCCAAGTTAGTTTGGTGAAAAGAAAATCGTCAATTTATTAATTAATTTGATTTTTTACCGAATATTGAACCTGATCTTATCTGCAAAAGGTCATTCTATCCGAAACGTGTTTCTTCCTAATTGTTAGTTTTTATTTTAATTAATTCCGTCGTACAACAAACACTATTTAAGTCAGCTTTCCTTTTTTTCTAGCTTCGCCCCTACCATGATATTTTATTAATGACGTTAGTCAATAGGCTATATAGAGACATCTCATTGTAAAAAAAAAATTAACGATGTTGAGTTACCATTATTTATTTTTACTATTCAAATTCATGTCAAATTGAAAATTTTAAGTCACTTTTGATATTGGATAAAATTTATTTTTCTTGTTAAAATCTTTTCTCTTATTAGTATTTTAGATTCTGATCGGAGCGATTAATGGATATGAATTGATTTTACAACGATGTGTGATTTTTGTTTTGTGTATGTAACAGGTATACACGGTTATACACACAATGATATATATATATATATATATATATATATACATGGAAGAAAAAAAGGTTCGTTTCACTTCACTATCTTTTCTGGTAGGAAAGTGAATCTAGTTAGTACTTTTGGGAGGGCAAAATTAAAAACGCCCAGCACTTTCCGAAATAATCGAAAAAAAAAGTTACCCGCTGCTTAATGAATCTATTCGACGCATTATTTATGATACTAAAATATTGAAAATTAAAAAAAAAAATACAAAGCATGCGACTGCTCGGGTACAATGTATAATTATTGAGTATATGATGGTCAAAACGCCAGCCATCGACACCGATTTAATGTAATATACTTTTTTAAAATATATTTGGTAATTATGTGTTATTGACATACCTACTGTATGTAACAACGCTGATCAGCCGACATAATGACGTAATGAACACTGTGATGTCGCCTTATACATACGTCCCATAATGATCAACACAATATAATAACAATGCTTTAATGATTTCAGTGGGCTCGGATCGTGCTGGTGGTCGAGAGAGGCGTTAGCCCGTCGCAGAGGCTCAAAAAGCTCATGTACTACTCACAGCCGATGTCAGATGGTCGGAGGGCGTTGGTGTTGCGACTCAACCAGACAGTAAGCTACTTCCGTAAAAGTAAAACGCTTTCTTGTATACACTATACACGGTATTACGGTCGTTGCCAGATGAATTGGCCCGGCAGCGGTGCGATAGCGCATAACCGGTGGTTCATCGTATTTGGACGTCATTGCCGAACATATTAACGGGCCAACAATTGTCACGAAACGTTTTAGAACCGACTTAAAACGACGCATTAAACTTTAACAAAGTGTTTCCCAGACTACTGGTGGCGACCCGCCGGTGGCTCCGAATCGAATTTCGGCGGGTCGAATACTGCAGTATTAAAGTTATATAAATCTCGAAAACCGTAATACTTGCAGTTTGTTATATGATCTGTTCGAACGACGAGTGTTGTCGGCACGTCAAATTCTCTTGGTGGATTTTTATTTTTCAAAGACTCCTTTTTTATTCTGTAAAACCGCGGCGGGGTCGTGATATTATATTTTTGAGGGAAAATTTGAGTCGTGGTCCTAAAAAGATTAAGAAACACTGTATTAAAGTGTATAACATATGCATGTACACATGATAATACTTGACTCGGCGTTGATCACAGGTCGGGGGTGTCATGTAAATAAATCGCGGCAAGTCGGGCGCCGGTGTAATATCGTCGCGCGTCATTTCTGCGGGTGACGATACATGCCCATGTACAATACTTCATACTCCATCAAATTCTCAATAAATATTATCATATGTGTAATGACAACAGTAAAAATAATTAAATATAATAATATACAAACATGGATCTAAATTATAATTGCAGCTGAAAATTAACAGCTATCCCGCGTAAATAATTTTGAATATTATTAGTATTTAGGTCAAATTTTAAGGTTGATTTTTGAATACGAATTGCAGAATTTTTATAATTTTACTTTTTTTTGTAATGATATTCCAGAAAGTAACTGTTCAATTTTAAAAAAGGTTTATATTATTTTATTTTTCCAATGTACTTTTATAAATTCAAATGGATAGTTGAACTGTATTTAACAACAAATTGAAACAATTGTGCCAGCCTTCTACTGCATTATTTGTGCGTGAAATATATTTTTCAACTAAAAAAATAACAATTTCATATTGCAATAGGAAAAAGTGGAAGGCGTCTTTCGTCCTCTTCTGTTAACACGATCAATATACGTATCCTCGAAGTAATTTATGAAGGTTGACAGTAGTTCCTCGTTGTTTTTATAAAATTCTGTTTGAAGAAGGTTTTCGAAACTATCTTCAACAATATTTTCGGATAAATATGCTAATGTCGGTATCTTTCGAATATTAAGAGCAAATTCTGGATCAGTAGAATATTTATTACTTAACTCAATGTTTTAAATTTGTCGCCAAATTGACTGTTCGAGACGAAAAAAACGAATAATATAAAACGACCATAATAATTTAGATATCCGAGGATATCATTATGTTGACGCGATCTAATATAAAACGACTATATGACGTGCGACAATATTACATGGCGACCAAATTACATGGGACCCAGGTCAGAGGAGGGTCAGACGGGCTTAATCTCCTGAAATAATTCCCAAGTCCTCCACTCCAAAAATATCATTACCTACTACGTTGACGACTTGTTGGCAATACATATTTTTGTCTTATCTCGAAAATTAAATCAACAAAACAAATAAAATGTGTATGAATAGGCAGAATGCCTGCCTAATAATGTTTATAATATGATAATAATTATGTCTGACGGCTACGTTTGATTGTAAATAATACAGAGCTGACCTAAGCTGGTTAGTAGCGTGCAGGTCAAAAAATTAGGTACAGAAGCAGATCCAATATTTTTTTTTTTTTTGAGGGGTAAAGGGGGATAAAGGGGGATAAAGGGGTAAAGGGTGGTAAAAGAGGGGTAAAGGGGGTAAAAAATGTGACAAATTAAGTTATTTAATATTGTGCGTGGTTTTTATTATAATTACGTTTCAATACATTTTTACTACCCTTATTATATATTTAGTTAAAATATTTATAAAAATTGTATTTAAGGTTTAATTAAATAATAAAACGAAAATACCTAACATACAAATCACAACGGTGTAATTACTACAGACTGATCGCATTGACATTTCTATACGGACAATATTATTATAATGAAAAACGCTTTCGAAATTCGAAAATACACTGAGTTTAAAAATACATCGGGCACTGTAAAATATCGATAGGTGTTATTATTTGTTTTTATTTTGTTTTTATAATATATTTTACGGGCAGAGCTTTTTTTTACACAGCAAGAGTATACAGCTTGTACAAACATTTACAATGGGTCAGTGTACAACGGAAATATAATAATTTAGAAAAAGAATGTCTAATATCTAATATCAATAGAATGCGAAATTAGGGGCCGCGTTGGCGCTGTACTGCTAACAGTCAGTCGTAGGTATAAGACGATAACTTCGAGAATTAAAAAAAAATATTTTTTACGTGCAGTGGTGACTGCTAGGCGTAATTAAATTTAATCTAAACGGCCTACGGGGAAAACAAATTCTATCTAAAAATGATTTTATTCAATAATGGTCGACGATGCGCACTTGTGCCATTATTATTTGTATTTTATTTTTTTGAATTTATTGTGAATTATTTATACATAATTATTGGAAATTATTAATAGTATTTGAATATTTAGAAACGTTTTTACAATTTAACAATTTTCGGAAGGGGTTCCAACCCCTAAAATCCCCACCCCTCTTCCATGGTTACGTTGCTGATCAGTTATATTTCATTATAGCGTATTTTTCTTTTGCTTAATATTGTCGGTGTAAGTACAATATAAATAACAATTCAATTATTTTTAACTGTCATTCAAACTTTTATGTATTCTGTAAAAACATTTATGAATTTATGCCTTCAAATGTGGATCCCAAGTGAACGTAATTTGTACGGACTTTGCCAAGACGTTTAAGTCCGTGAACCATGAAACACTTTTATTTATGCTGGTGGCGCTTGGGTTAGACATTACCCTCTCTCTATTCGACTGGATACGTTCCTATTTATTTAATAGGCCTCAATGGGTTAAGCTTTTTGGCTCAAAGTTTCATATATTTATCTGGTGTCCCTCGAGGTGGTCATTTGTCCCCAATCTTATTCTCACTATTCATAAAGTGTCTCTAGCGTCTCTCGATACTGCGAGTTTCTGTGTTTTGCTGATGATATAAATTTTTTTCTTAAAATTATCACACAGGATGATTACAAAAAATTACAGCAAGACTTACGACAGATTTGTTAAATGTGCTGAAAATATTGAATTAAACTCTTAATATTGAAAAATGTAAATCTATGTCCTTCACTAAAACGCCGTTCCCCTTGTTTATTCCCTTATTCAATTAATGACATCTTCCTTACCTCAGTTGATAGTGATTATGTTTGTGACCTTGGTGTCATCCTCGTTCTTTCCCTGTGCCTTGGAGCCCATATTGAACAAGGCTAACTTATAAGGTGTTAGGTTTTATAAAGAGAATCTCTGGATAATTTAAATTGTCAAAATCATTAAAGACATTATACGGTGCATTAGTCAGGCCCATCCTTGCGCATGGTTTCGTGGTATGGAATCCTCGCTCAATGGTATATAGCCAACAAATAGAACGTCGTATCCAACATAAATTTCTCAGCTCTGCTGGGTTCAAGTTAAGCATTATTCATCCACCTCATGACTATGGTCCAGTACTCCAAAAATTGAATCTGTTATCTCTGGCCGATCGCCGACTTGCTCGTGACTTAACCATTTTTCAGAATATCTTGCGTGGTGAAACTGATTCTCCATCTCTCCAACACGCCAATTTTAAAATTCCAGCGAGTCCTACCCGTAACATTACTCCGCGTTCACTGTACCTACCGTCCAGTAATACGAATTATTTAAATAATGAACCTCTCACTCGCTGTACGAGACAAGCCAATCATGTAACCACCTTCTTCCACATTAACTAATTTAATATTGTTTTTATTTAATTGTATATTGTATAATTGTTTATAATCTTCGCAAATGTAACCGAATACTGTATTGTATTTTTAATTGGGCTTCTACCTGCCACGTTAATAAAATAAAAGAAAATTATTATTGTTGTTGTTAAATAGGAATGTGAATAGGAATCTGGCCGGTATTTACGGCTATTTTAACAATTTTTTGGTGATCTTGAACTAAATTTTAAATTTTAATTTTGTTCCAAATGCATTGTTAATAAATGCATTTGTTTTGTTCCGATAAAAATACATATATTATTACATTATACATATTGTTACATTATAACAATTAATATTTAATCAACAATTTGACCACCTGTAATGGTGATGCTATTTTTAGTTATTACAAATTACCTATTGCTTTCTTACGGCAGTTGATAGCCACTTAATATACACAATAATAAATTCGACAATTCCCGACATTATAAAAATATTAACCATTGGTAATATTAGTATAATAATTACGATTAGAGACATTAAAGTCGGCGCTTATTTTTTGTATAGACCGATATGTCAACGAAAATCTAGTTAATTTTATAAAGGTATGTATTTTACAAAATAAAAATGAACTTTTAAGTTTATTATTCACAAATGAATTTGAAATAAAACGAGTTCATTTAAAAAACAATTAATGAGATTATATTTTTGATTATGAACTTGTTCATATTTTCAATAAACTTTTAAATGTCTGAACTGGTTTACATAGCATTTCTGAATTAAACCTCAATAAACGCAATACTATACAACGCATTAGATTTTTAAACCTTAAGTAATTGCGATGAAATAATATTATATTACATTACATTGCAATGCTGTCATAACCAGATATTTGTATGTGTGTGTATGCGTATTTAAATATAAACAAAATCAAATTACTTTGATTTTACAAATTGGCAACTGTTCAGTTTACCCGCCGCTTAATGGGCAATCAACTGTGTAGCGTCTTTATTGGCATATAATTATTGTGCTACTATGCACAAATTGCGTATTCTTGTTGAATTTCTCAATTTAAGAGTCTAAATTTTATTAGGCACAAGTGACACAAACATTGAAACGAGCCACAAATGCAAATAGATCAACATGTACGAAGAAATGTTTTGAGTTATAATGGCATCAGACACCCCAACAAACATTTTTCTAATTATTAGAAATTTAAATATGCCGGTCGATTGAAATTTTACCATTTTAAGTTTACTGTGTACACGTGCATATTTGTAGTTACACTACTTGTTTGGCTTGTCTTTGTGCACAGTTTTGTATGACGCAAGAAGTTTATATCATAAAATCCCCGATACCATTTAAGTGTGCATAATCATGTACGTATAGGTAGTACACGCACATTACATACAACGATTTGGTTGAATATCAAACATTTGTTTATAATATTAAACAAATGTATGACAATACAATATGTATAAAAAAATACAAAATAAATAAAAAAGATGAAAATTATTAAATATTTTTAACTGTATTATAACAGTCACGAGATCGAAAAATAAAACAAACAAAAAAAATAATAATAATAATAATGATCATAATCATAATAATAGTAATAATAATAATAATAATAATAATAATGATCATAATCATAATAATAGTAATAATAATAATAATAATAAAATTAGAGTACAAAACACAGTAAAGAGTATAAATACAATTACATAAACAATATAATAAATATACAGTGATTGGATATTTCAGTTGTCCGCACAAACACAAATATTACTACTATAAAAATATGGTTGACAAGAGATTCTAAAATGGATAAATAATACTAATAGTATCTTATTAGTAATAGGTCAAAAGTATTGGCCGGTATAAATGTCAACGTACAATTCATCTACAATAGTATTCAGTATATTTTTTTCATACAGGCAATATTATAATATTTTTATTTTATTTTTTAAAACATAGGATGAAGACAAGGAGCAAATGAAAGAGATATTGGAAATGAAACGCATTCACAATCGCTATGTTGAAAGAATGCGCGCCAGAGACCTGAGCAGCAAATTATCATCTTCGTGCGGAAAAAATGCAAACAATGGGACAATTAATCTAAAAGCAAATAAATAATATTTGTATAATAATAATTTAAGTCGATAAGAAGTATGTACAGAATTATATATAGAATTACATATTATAATTATATATATTATGTATAGCTGTATAAAATACATAAATTATATTTATAATGTATATATAATTAAGATACTTTCAGCAAAGATGTTTTGTTAGCTATTATAAGAAAAAAAATATATGAAAAAGAAAAACATAAAAACCAACAATATAAATACTTAACATAATGAAAAAGAAAAAATATTAATTTAATCAAACATGTACAGATTACAGCAAAAATGTTATACTAAACACCTAAGAAAATTACAAACAAAAATGGAAAATTTCAATATTTTTTGGAAAATGTTTAATTGTCTATTCTTAAATATAAATAACTGGTGAATTTTGCTTTAATTAATTTGTTTACATTTTCAAATTTTTTATAATTAAATAATTTGTAACTTAACAGAGCACACACTAAAACTTATTAAGGGACAATTTATTTCAATATAGGAAAATTTTAGTAAATTTTGCTTAAAACGAGTTTCTAAACTCAAAAAGAATTGATGTTATCAGTCTCCAATTCCCAAAAATCTTAATATTAATAAAATGATTATGATAATGGCATACAACATTTACTTAATTATATTTCTTCACTCCCAATCTCTTCCTTTTTTTACAAAATAATACCTAATTAATTATAATAATAATAATAATACAATTATGTTTAATTAAAAGTAATATGCTAAATATGAAAAACAACAATCATTTTGCCTTGTGTATTTTATTTTTAAATTTATATAATTAAATATTTGAATGTGTATATAAATACAATAAATACACTAATTATTTTTTATTATTATTATTTTTTTTTCGTTTTTTTGTAACTTTTTGTTTAGACAAAACAAAGCAAGAATACTGAATCTGAATATTATAACAAAATTATTGTATCTACAATAAGAAGAAAAACAACATTAAATTTTGCTAATTGTTCAATAACTGGCCTATTGATAATTTCATTACCTACGTTCAAAATATAAGAAGACCGAGGAACATTTTATACACTGTGACCACCAGGACACAAGTACACCATGCAAGCAACATTATCGCTCAATCCACGTAAATTGAATTAATTTGATAATACATGAAACAAATTACATAAACAAAAACCCAAAATCAATAGCACCGATTTTTTTGTATACAAATAAAAAAGGGCGTTTTAAGATTTTATAAAGACAAATATAACAAGAAAACTATATTATAAAAAAAAATAATAATAATAAAATTGATAAATTAAAAAAAAAAATATTTTTCCCTATTCATTAAATTTTAAGAATTAATAATATTTAAATAACAATAGAAAATAAAAAAAAAAGAACTTCTATTGCTATTACTGCGTATACTTTTATATTGCAAATAGTTGATTTAAAATGTTAAATATAACAATATATTGCAAAATTAAAATTCATAAAACATTTTTTTTAACAAAAAGTCTTGATATATACATAATATATAAAAAAAAAACCGTATGCAAAATTATACAAATATTGAATAAAAGTAAAAGAAAAATGACTTATGGAAACACAATTGGTAGTCAAAATCTTTAAACATTGAACATAATTAAATATAAAAATAGCAAATAGCTATTATTTTTCGTACAATTTATATTATAACATCATAATTTGCTATCAAACACATTAAATGTATTAATAAGAAGCCCAAAATATTATTGTTTAAACAGTATTCACTTGTGGCATCATGAGAACTAATATGTTTATAAGTAATCTAATTAGTATTTACAATAGTAAAATGTTTATAAACATAAATGTAATAAATATGTATAAACATAAGTTATTTCCAATTGAATATAATTATATATATAGCATGTATCGGGTAATTGTAGAGAAAACTGAAACAGTGTGAACTTCCTTATACAAGATAGTGTTCCAGAATTTCTTAAGACGATATTGAAGAGAAAAGAGGGTGGGTGATAACATAAACTGTACAACCTCATTTTTCAATGAAGTCACGAAGCTTGTTTGCCAACAATAACACCAGGTCTGGACGGCCGCACGGGACTGTTTGATGTTACCACCGTTGTACCCTGAGGAGTCTGTGAACCGCTGTGGAACTGGAGGAAAGGATTCATTTCCACCTATAAAAATAATGTATGTTAGCTTTGTACGTCAACTCAAGGCTGAATGCACGTTCCAAACAAAACATACCTTCAGCAATTTCTGGTTACTACTTGCCGCGTGTTTGGTTAACGCAAGGGGTGCTTCTTGATGATCATCACTAAACAGATGATCGCCCTCTAGGTGTCTAATCGCTTCGACAATGGTCTCCAAGTTTTGTCTGGAGGTGCTGGTGAGGTAAACGCGCGCGGACGGAAGTACTTGCTGCTGCTGTGGGACTGGCTCTTCTTCAACTGCTTTCAATCGATCGTCTTCGGGTGCACTGGTGTTCTCAGTCTTTATCAGCGTGGTATCTACCTCCGGCTCTCGCTGGACTACCAGATTGTCAGACTCGTTCACTTCAATAATCTCCATACCGGCTTCCTCGCCGACCACACACTGGAATGTAAAAAAACAAAATCGTTTTAAAGAGATGAATTTCATAAAAGACAATGACTAAAACCGTATATAATCCTCTTACCGTGTTCGTATTATGGTGGTACTGGATCGTCGTCTGGGTGTTGTCCAAGGTAGATTTTTGGTCCACAAACACTTCGCCTAAACGGCCTGAATACACTTTCACTTGCTCTTCTAACTCTACACGTAGACTTTGCTCTCGTTCTAATTGCGCTCTTAATTCGGCTACCTCGTCGATCATCAGTCCTCCATCTTCTAAACCTTAAAACATAATAATATATTGTTATTAGTTAATAAATAAACGTCGAACAATGCATGTGCAGTATAAACCATAAATTTCTTGTATATTTTCTAGTTTTTTATAGCGAACATTGCGGTTAATACGCATTTCAACTTATTACGTACAACATTTAGAAAGACCATAAGTGCTATGAAATAAACAAATAAAAAAAAAAAAAATGTTCGTCCATATAAATTGTACAAGAGGCTTGCATCATTGAAAGATAATGAATCACAGAATAATTGGCTGTAACAAACTAGTACAGTATATAGGTCAATATAATTAAATTTACCAATCAAAAGTTGTACATCTTCTTTGATGATAAATTAGAAAATAAAAACCAAGAAAAATGTTTCCAACTAAAATGAATACAACAATTATTCAAACTCATCGAACCCTCCGAACACAAACATTGAGTTTGAGTAAGTAGGTATAACTGAAATGGAAGTGTTAAATATTTAAATTCAATCGATAAATCATTACATACGAAATAAAAAACGATTCTGAGCGTAAACAATGTGTCAGCGTCTATTTTTAACAAAATAATATTATCATGAATCGTGATGTATTACTACTAAAAATGTATTTTTCTATTAAGAATACACTAGGTTAAACTAATTTTTGTCAAAAAAATCGAATGTTACACAATAATAATATATTATATTATTATTACTGATTTTCGAGTCAAATCGATGTACTGTAAAACGGTGTAATAGGTCATAGGCGCGTGGTTAAGTACTTATAAAAGCTTAAAATGAGCGTAAATATAATAAAAATGTTATTGTGTGTATCAACCCTTAGCTATTAAAATTGAAAATCTTATGCATTTTTAACTACAAAATAATTTACAAATTGTCATGATTTTGTTGAAATTTGAACTTCAAACATTAAAAAAAAAATTATGATATGTAATTTCAATATTAAAAACAGATTATGAAGAACTTTGCATTCAATATTAAACCTATGGACAGAGCTAAAAAATGTGTTGCATGTTAAGTTTTTATAGTCATTTATTTTCAAATTACAAGAAAAAACCAAAATCTATTTTGAAAAAAACTGGTATACGTGAATATTTTCATTCATTTTTTTCGAGTTTTACTGATTATTTTGGATAGCACTGAGAAGTTTTTACTTTTGATCACCTCCCCCTATACTCACACCAAAGTACAAATTATAGATCCATAAAAAAAACAACACATTTTTTGAATACCAATACACTATATATCGCTCCACTCAAAATCTAAATGTCATATTATTTTAACAAGTCATGTTAATTTATTTGTAGTTTTTCTCCAAAGAAATATTTATTTATGCTGACTCCCGAAAGAATATAATGAATAAAAAATTTTTTATAAAATGTCTTGTCATGTGTCACTGAACCGTGTTATGGAATATAGATTCACTATAGGAGGTATATAAATAATAACACGCGTAATTTAGCTTGAAATATTTAACTTAAAAAATGTAATCTAATCGCTTTGTAAGCAATTATTTAAATGCACCAACATCAACTTCCTAGTTCCCGTTATTATGTGTCATAAATCAAAATGTAACCACACATAATATTATTATATATAAACACACACAATCGTAACCCTGACGTATCAAACAGAATAAGCACAATATACCATGTTTCAAAAATAACTGCAAAATGGGTGTATATAAATACACAACGCTGTGTACCTAATAGTTATTTAAAACACCCTTTTTTTAATGTACTCGCTATTTGCAGTTTATTTAGTAATAGTTAGAAATGATTTTGAATAATTTCGCCCTAAATGTAACACTGAGAATATATTGTACCGAGTATCATGGTTTTGTTTAAATTATACGTAAAAAAACAAAAACCGTTTTAAATAATAACCATTTATCATGGCAGCATAATATTTACATTTGACAACTATTCAAATGACTCGTTAGTATAAATTAATTTGAATCTACTTTATGATTGTTGCAACTATATCATTTATAATAAGAAATGACACACAGTGTGAATTATATACAAATTTTAGAAAAATTATTAATATTTACTAGAGATAAAAACGCTAGAAAACAAACACATATAATCACAAATTAATAAATACTATGCTCAGAGGCGGATTGGGCCACCATGCTACTGTGCATTTGCACAGTGGGTCGGTGTCATATTTTATCCATCGAATCGGTACAAATAACCCAATGTGTATTGTATTAAAAATATTTTTATTGCAGAACAGTAAGCCGATTAGATCCCGGTCCGCCACTGACTATGCCAAATGTCTGTTAAATACAATTGTCACAGAACGACAGGGTATAGATACACTTACCAATGTCTGATAGTCTGAACCAGACCTTAGTAAATTGGTTCGAACCCCGACTTCATTTCGAACAACCACATTTTTTCACTTTCCTTATGGCTCACAACTTTGCACATTAATGTAATAGATAATTAGGCATATTATGATTTTGAATTCTTTAACCAATTAGAAAATGTATAAAATATGATATATTTGCAATTATATTATGATCGATCAATGGCCGGCATTGCCAAAGACAGAAAAAATAATATTGGTTAAATGCGGGATTTTACTATAGACACAACTCGACGGTAACCAATTTTTAATTTTAAATTAGTTATATAGTCAAGCAATTTTACTATAGGTATTACAATATACTAAGTCAATATTATAATCAAACGATTTTCATAAGTCGACATAATTAATTATTCAAATTGTGTATGTATTCGTTACATACTTGTACTTGTCAATATTTTTCGGCGCGAAACATTAAGAATGACAGCTTACACACAAATGTAATTTATCTATCTCAATAAATCATTATCAATATTTAAATCTTTAATTCATACATGAATGGTGTACAGTCGTTGCCAGATAAATTGGCACGGTGGCGGCGGCGCTTTTCAGTTGGTGTAGCTCAAACTAGTCCGATGTGTATTTTGACCGCGGGTGCGCCTCAAGTCACCCCACCAATTTATTTATCATAAATGTAAAAAAATGTCTACTTTTTGTTTTAAAAAAGTATTTTTCTTAATATTTGTTTTTAAATTATTAACTTAAAATCACTTAAAATATTTTGTGACAGTATTGTTAGTGTGTTGATATATTCGGTAATAACATCCAAATACGAAGAACCCCTGGTTTTAAGTTATCGTGCCGCCGTACCAATTTATATGCCAACGGCTGTACCTACACGTTTATATATTTATTATATAGGAATGTTGAGCGTAATTCATAATCGTAGAACTATACGTATGTCTTAAATTTTATATATTAATCTCGAATTGTAGGAACAGTATTGGAATATTAATAAGAGACTTAATTACAAATCGTAAACTGTATAAGAACGAATTACACCAGAATGTCCTATGTAATATCCTATAAATTTAAAATGTATAATCAAAAAATACAATAAGTACTAACTTTTCCAAATAAATTGAAAATAAATCATAATATACATAAACCGTTTTCAACCATTTGTTGAATACTAATAATTTTGGGTTATGTGCAATTCGACAATAATTATCGTTAACAGCTGTAGCTACACGCAAGTTCTTTTATTTACAGACGCATTGCGTACTCATGACGGACATCTTTACACAGCGACCGTTGATGTTCAAACGAATTCGAATGCGTCCGTTGTTATATAATGGCGAGTTATCGTATTTCAATTTACTTCAATATTGTATGAAATATCATAATAATAGAAAATACGATCGGCGCAGAGCACGAGACAAAACAAATGTTCAAAAACATAATATACATCACGTGGGAAAAGAAAAACGCCAACCGATCGGGCACGCGATTCTCTACATAATATGTATATTACAATATAATATATGTACAGCAGTTTACCTACCCAGACACGGCAGAGACACGCTAAGCGCATCTGTCCCGTTCGTCATTGTAATATCAAGACGGCGGAGATATGATATTCTATTATATTGTACTACAGGGGCGGTTATTTGACAAGTCCTAAAGTAGGAAGGACGACAAAAACATTTCACATACACATGTCATCCAAATTTTTTCCGCCGATAGGCGTATATGCACAAGTAATTTTATGGGCTACAAATATCCATATACCTATGTTATGAAATCATTTTTATTCATAACGAATGTTTTATAATATATATTTTGAAGATTATGATGGACATTAGAGCTACGTGATATTTACACATAAAACCGTCACTGTACTATATTAAGACGACAGCGGAAAGGGCGGGATGACAAAGACGTAAGTGTGAAGGCGGACATCGTTGATTGGTGAGTGATGGGGACGAAGGATGCTTGGTACCTCAATAAATAAACTTCCGAATTCCCCAGTCATCGATTTTTTTTAATTATTACAATTAGAAGAGAAAAACCAAATATTATTTTTCATTTAATAAGTTAATATTTATAATTTACTAGCCTATTATTTGGAGAACGAAATACCCGTTAATAATACTATATATAAGCATATCCGTTTATTTAAATATCATCTATCGGACAAAATATAACAAAATCACACTAAGCAAAATCAAAATAATGACATCTAAGCATTAGACCAGAGTTGCCCTTATACCACCAGCTATTACTAAATTTAAGGAGGAAAGAATATTTTCGAGATAATTATATTATCCTGGATGTAAAATATTTTCAACGAAGAAGTCACAATATCACAACTGTGTACAAGTATACAACAGTTAAAATATAAGACCATGCAACTTCCTGGTTACAATATTTCATAAGAAGAATATGACGTTTTTTACGTCATTTAACTTTGGATAGTACTAGCCACCCCTCTACCGCCCTAGAGACCAAGCGAACGACGTTCGCCCATAATTTGTGGGTGACTCAAATTACAAGGGCGGCACACGATAGTGATAAATGGCGAACGAAGAATTATACGATGCACATATATATATATATATATATATTACCTGATGAGGTGCCGATCACTTGGATGTTATCGGGTGATAACGTGCCGCTACGATGGTCACCATCAACGTTTGTATTCAAAATCACCACACCTGTACAAAACGGACAAAAAAAATCATTACAATCATCGCACTCCTGCACAGGGTCACATTCGAAATTTTTGTTTTGTTTCGAGGGGTTTTATATGTATTTTATTATTGTTTTCCCGTTCGGTGGATGAATGGAATACACATTATTATGCACGGACCGCACAGACGCACATATAGTATTCATTATACGCCATATATACACTGCACTGACACCGCGGGTCTATAACCCCATCATCATAACATATAAATACCATATATATATATATAATATAACACGACACGGAGGTAAACGAGAAAAACGCAATAATATTCGGAGGGAAAGTCTAAAATAAAATATAATAACAATAAAAACACCTGGTTCACGCTGTGTCGTAGTTGACGGTCGTCGTCTCTCACTCGCTCACTCATATTCTCTCTCTCAAATTTATATACAATAATAATAAGCGAGATCCAAAGCACGCTATATACAAAAGGGATAATGCCATTTTCCCCGTATAAAAACCTGCACGTCTAGTCCCCTGCCCCACCCCCCCACCAAACACACACACACAATGACGAGTAACGAGCGAGTGCGTGCGTGCAGCATCTGTATGACGATAATAACATTATACGCAATTTAAACGACGATGCGGCGGAAAAGAGAAGAATGTAAAAATATAAACGTAATAACCGGCAGGTGCTGCCACCTTGCCACGCGGCGGTGACCCTCTCTCCTAGCCACTCGCTAAACAACGAGAAACGAAACCGCCCGTCACGGTCGCTCGTCCGCTAACCACCCCCCCCCCCCTCATCATAACTGTCGTGTACTTACCGGTGGAGTCGTCGATTTTGCGTTTCTTGTGCACGCTGTCCTTGCTCAACAGCTCGCCCTCTTGCTTGCTCACCAGCCGCTTCAACTGACAGTTTTGCGACAGAAGTCTCGTTTTCTCCTGCTCCAGCTGGTATATGTAGTCGGCAGTGTGCTGTAGGATTGCAGCCTGCGAAAACACGAAAAATCGGATGTAAAATTATAATTATGATGATGTGACGTGCGATTGACAGTCACGCGCGCGCACGGTTTATATGAATACAATATATATTATAACCAACTGTCCCGCCCAGCGTTGCCTGAGCCAAATATTATGTTAAAATTAATCTCAAGAGATTTACATACATCTAAACCACATAGGTAGGCAATACTGCATTGGATCGTAAGTAAGTGAAATCAGAATTAGGTAAGTACATGAAAAACATTACGACAGTTGCCCATGCCAAAGATTTGTTTTTTTTTTTTTATAAATTTAAAACCAGATAAGCAATCTATAAATAGTTCAAATATAGAGGTGGGTTAAGGTCTATTTACACACAGCAGCGACGTGACAGTGCCGTGATCGTTCCAGGATTCCCTCGGCGTTTTTAGACACATTTTCAACTATAAACATCTTTGCTACAACGACGGTGAGTGCGAGTATATTGCAAGTTATTAGTACGACGCAAATTATGGATGTCGAGTAAAATGTTGTAACACGTTTATAGTTCAAACCCGACACCACTGAATACGATGTAAGGCGTTAAATTATTTACATTATTGTTATTTTTTTCGGCACCCAATTAATTTTTCCAAACAAATTATACACTAAAACTTTTCCTGAGTCTAGACCTATTTAATAGTAAAAAACTGTACTAAAATTACGTTGAATATTTTTTGAAATTTTTGAGAACAAATAAGCAAACGCTGTCTCTTTATATAATAGTAAGAGATATATGGGTACATATTTTTTTTTTGTTATATAATAAAAGCGTTTTGGTGTAGAAACTAGAAAGCTGGTGGACATTGAATCGGTGCATACTGTTATATAAATTTGCTTTCGATATTTTATGGAAGTTGTGTATAGTGATCCCACAATGCGCTTTATGCATTGCCAAAACGCTGAGCGTTTTCACGTTTGGATATAGTAGGATAGATTTGTTTGAAGAAAGAATATTATGTTTTTGAGTTGTAGCAGTAATATAAATAACGTTAATACATACATGTAAAATATTGTATATTTATATAACTTATAAAACGTGTGGACAGATAGTGAAATATCTCTGACCTCCGAGAATAAAGCTAAAATACGACTAGCAGGATCTGGGCGTGGCCCGACGACAACCTGTACATAAAGAAACCCTACATATTATTATTTTTATATAAGCCCTAAATAATACTGAGAATGAACATAGAGTGGCGGCGATAATAGGGCGCGAATTAACGACTAAGCGTTTTGTAAGCTGGGATGTTAGATTGATAATTCTGATTCTATGTAGCACATTAGGACTCGTATTTATACGGAATCTCGCGTTAAAAAAAGGACGTGAGAATCGAAGAAGACCGACCTACAGGTATCGTCGTTATACAATATATCATTCGGCTTCGGCATGGCTCATATTATAGAGAATACGACAATATTCGGAGGATTGATGAGCGGGTTTGCCACGAAAGTGTTCGTTTTTGGCAGCTCAACTCTCTTTTGTCATTAAATTGTAAGTGTCGGGTTCTAGGAATCGACGAGCGAGTTCGCTGTGAATGTGCAGTCTGATAATGCGATGTAATAAAATAAAATAATCCTAATGTGATAAAAAGTGAAACGACTACACCGTCGGTTAATACTATACAGTCAAAGTCCGTATCGAAAAGGTCAAAAACAGGTCATAGGCATCTTATGTGCCAGTATACCCTTTTTTTAAACTCTAAAGTTGAGTCCCAAAAATTTATACTAAAAAATCGATTATTTAAATGCACTTCTTTAATAAATGAATATGGTAGAATGGTGTACATACGATACATCCGTATTTATGCATAAACACATCATGCATAGTAACACTATAAATGTATATTAAAATTATAAACTTATAATACAAAGAAATATAGAAAAATGCCGATTATTAATTATTATATTATAAACTTGAACTGAATATTACAAAGACATAAGTTGTTACTTATTACTTATTATAATCACTACTTATAAAAAGGCAAACGTGGCTAACTGACTGATCAAGCACAGTTCAAACCACCTGAAATTTGGCATACCGATTTAGCTATTATAACGTAACAATCCGTCAAGAAAGGATTTTTGAAAATTCAATCCCTAGAAGGGTAAAAAGATATGAGTTTGAAATTTGTAAATAAAGAACAAATCTTTGGCACGGGCGAGACAGCTAGTATTATATCATACAATTTCATTTTGATTCTCAATAAAGTAGCAAATAGGTATACATATATATATATTTAACAAATATTAAAAATAATAGTTAATATTTATATGCAGCATATGACCAACATAAATGACTTATTACGACTACGATATCAAATCCTATCTAATGAGTAATGACTGAAATATTTATGTTGTAAAATGACAAATAAAACACTATAACGTAGTGATAACCATATTAATGTATACAAATAACTAGTTAAGATACCTATATTACTACATCTTATACTTTACCAACACCTATACAGTTTCGTTAACTTATTATGAAGTAACTAGTAGTTATTTAGTAGTTATTTCATAGAATATAACGCTAATCAACACCTATCTGTAACACTTATTGTAAATATCTACGATCCATGATAAAATTTCAAAAAAAACACCTATTTTGTAATTTTGTCAATATTTTTTACTTAGTATATTATTATTTTTTTTTTTTTATTAATGTCACAATTAATAACAAATATCTAAACATTATGAAATAAATATTATAAAATTCAAAATATTAATAAAAAAAAATATTATATTGCTGTTTAATAATAAATCAAAATAATAACTATGACTTTATAGTTATTAATTATTATCTATCATCATCATATACGAAGAATGCATTAATATTACACACACTACAGGCTCTAGAAAACAATTTACAAATTACAACTGAATCACGTACCTACGTAAGTAATTTATTAGTTGCCCAACTCTAATGTTAATAATAATATACAATATGTCGTACAAGATTATACATCACGGTAGATACAATTTAACGCTCGTAGATCAATTGCAATCCGCTCATTGATAATATTATATATTGTATAATGTATCACATAATTCAAAAACATTTTTCACATTCGAATTGGCACTGATGATTGCGTAATATTAATTAGTGCTGACATAAAAGAATATACGATTATTATAATATTCGACCGTCGCAGGACGCCGAGTCGATAGTCATTATAGTATACGTAAATAAGGGTAGAATAATTATTTAAAATGCAACATCGACCTGACATTGCGTGAATATTATTTTTTGATATAGGTAATACATAATTATACATGGGAACACGGCTGTTAAAATACATTATAATTAAATGTGCACACCATCGCGTTTAAAAAAAAAAAACAAAAAAACAACCGTGTATCGTAAAAAATATCCAATATAAATTGTACGCACGTAACACTTAAAACTATTCAAAGCTGTCCGGCGTGACATATTATTTTTTTCATCCCACGCGTGTTTAGCTATTTCAGTCATAAATGGTGGTACTTTAACGTAGTGCGTTTCAAACACACGATTATTAAGTCAAGCGATTTTTAAACAAGAGCTGCATGTTAATATTACATTTTCCGGTTTATAGATTAATTTACTAAAAGAGCGCAATAGTTGAAGGGTATTTTTCAAGGAGGGGTTTATCGGACATAAAAGACCGCACCCTACGAACATATAAAAACACACCGCACACTCGAACGAATAGAGCATTAAACATTTTTTCCAAACAAAATTATTTTGACAGCCCGACACAACAATATAACGTTAAGAATATAACATCCTGCTTGGGGAAATTCGAGAAAAGTTTCTATGTGCGCAGAGAACAAAAAAAAAAAATCAACTTCAATATCGAAAAATAGCCTTCCGCCATCAACCGTTGAAAAGAGAGAAAAAAAACTCCTAGCCATTTAGGAGACTACCGCTATGAAAAGAAAAAAAGCGCCTATCCGGTTCCCCTCGAACTTGAAGCATTTAAAAAAAAACACTCGTAATACACGTTAGTTTAATATCGTATTATATTTCATAATGTTTTGATACTGTTTTGCCTCATCCGATCACAAACCTCCTTGGGAACGGAAAACATCGCCGATCGTAGGTGTACACGTGCATTATTATCATAATATTATTACAATCGCTGGCGTCGTTTTTTATGCATAAACATAACGATATTAATTACCGTAATAAATAACGGCTGACGTTCACTTTATATATTTATAACGTTACCATTAAACACAACTGATTAGGTGTATTATAAATTATTAATTACCATTATCGACAGCGGCACAATTATAATGCAACACAATCGTTGGTGGAGCGCATCAGATACAAACACCGCACGGTCCGTTTTACAACGACGATTGCACCATAGAGACCCCGCACCGCGTTCGTTTGAACGACAACAGTAATATGATTTTTCCGAGGATATTTCAATTATGCTATTTTCGTGTTCTCTCTCACGGTTGAGCACGAATCTAGTTTAATTAATAAGGCACCGGTCACTTTTACACGACTTTATTGGATGATATCGAACCTACAAGACGGAACCAGTAACGCCTCGTGAGAAAATCCCACGGATAATCGTTTCCATTATACCCCACCAACTGGCGATTGAAAATCAAATACGTTATTAGAAAAATATTCATAGTTTGCGGTTTTGTAATTAATTAATTAATATTTTAGGTCGTGTTTTTCATTGTGTGGTCGATGGCAGATACAACTATAACGATAAAAAAATATTTGATTTTGGCCATATTCCAAAGACGTTGAACTATTTTAAAAATAATTATTTACGAATTCAGTATAATATTATAATGTTTTAATTAGTGAATGCGTGTATTTCACGTGCTGTTCGTAATAACAATGGATTTATAATTAGATATGTAGTATTACGTATAATTTATAATAGAAAATCAATAAAGTCGTACATGCATTAGTCACAATATATTTTAGTAATATTGTTGGCGAAAAATCATAAGCAGGACATTTTTTGTTTCCAATAATCTATATCATTCACTAATTTTAAACATTAAACAGTATAATAAATAAATAATATATAATTAATAATATCAATTGTAAAATCACCCGAGTAAAATTTGTATAAGATTGACTTACAAGGGGGTTGCTAGGCGCACCATTAAAATATACACATACATTTATAAACGATGTCCTACTCCCTTTGAAGCATACAATTATTACATTACGTTTCATAATAAAACAATAGTAATAAACGGCTTCAGCAGCCGTAAATCTTATTTTACATTTTCCATCAATGGTCTAAGGTTACTTTCAAAAAAAAACTTTATATACAGTTACAGAAGTTTAGACATTATAATATTAATGTTCAAACGTATTTACTATTTAAATTATGTTTTATTCCTTGTTATTAAAATTTAAAACATTAGCTTAAAAATATTGAATGAAATCAACAAGTAAATAAATAATTATTTTTATCAAGATAAATTGTAAAAACTTAATTATATTTTATAGGTCACGTGTTATTAATAAAAATGTATTATCGCAGTATTATAATACGACCTATAAAAACAAAACTTACTAAAAATAATAGATATTAGAAAACGCACCTGTTTAATATAATAATTCATTTTTATAATTTTACTGCCAATTAAAATGATTTTTAAATTATTTATTTTGAAAAAACAACAAATAATTGTTTTTCTTTTTTTTTTTTTGGTTTAGCCAAAAGCATATTATTGGTGGAAAAATAAATGGGTTACTACAAAATAATTAATTTAGCATATAAAATAAATGTATTTCCGTAGCAGTTTAATAAATTAAAATAGATCGTATGTGCTTCCAACGATCCTACATATAAATTATAAAATTTAATTTTAATATCATATAATTATATTTGTTTTCATTAAGAATTAATAATTATAGATGTGCAACACCATGGTAGTGAATCTAGCAATAACCAACAAGTAATTTACAAAAATAATAGTTTTCCATTTTTTTACAGTTTGAACCTGTATGGAATAAGGGGCTTTATCGAAAATAGGAATTTTTTTGTAATCGTTTTTAACACAATGTAACTATATAATTATGAGAAACTTTATAGGACATAACACTAACAGAGTATCGACAAGTTATATAATATTTAACAGTATATATTTTTACATTTTATTATTAATTTAAAGTTTTATCTTGTTCTATTCGTTGAATTTTTATATTTTTAATTTTTTAATCTATGTTCAGTGTTAATATAATCGTCACTAAATTCAATATTAAATCCGACTCATAATTGTCAGCAAGTTATCAATGATAAGACTATGGACTATAGTAAACTACGGTATAGTCTCTAAAGAATTCATAGGAAAAATTTCAATATGTTTACGTTGGAATAATGTAAACCTAATTACTATAAAAACAAAATAATCGATATAAATACAAAATGCATAAATTGCTACCTACATGTTTAAAACTTTATAAGCTTACAAATTATTTGCACGTATAACGGAATAATATAATGAACATTATCTTTTCAATTGCTTAAAAATGTTTAACCCCATCTCTTTCCATTAAAAAATCACGAAACGATAGATAATAACATACCATATATATATATATAGGTACGTAATAATATATTTTAATACGATTAACATTATCGGTACTTATAGCAAGAGGACTTGGTTGATTTGAATTTGTATATGTAAAATATAGATTTATGTAATATCACTATACGAGATAATTTACACAGTGTCATATAATTAAAAAAACATCTATAAACACAGAGCAGTTGTAAAATTATTACATAACAGTAAATCATTTTCTAAATTACACAGTTTAAATGATTTCAATGCATCGTAAAATGCTATTTATAAAACGAAATGACACGAATACGTCAGGGTATTAAAAAAAAAAAAATGTTTTAACGGATACAATTTGTACGCGGTTGAACGATTCGCGTTGTAGACTTTCACGAGCATTTACGGCTTAGACTTCAATCGTAAATAACGCAATATTAGATTTATTAGTCAGACCGACAGTGTCAGCAAGTCGTAAACATACAAATTAAAAATCAATTATCAACTTTTAGCCCGAAAACTGTTTGAATTCCTAAACCAGCCGTTGTACTCTAGATCCAGCGTATGTACAGGTTACTCAACACCGCCCGCATACTCTGTTCGGCGAGAGAACACGCCGCGGACCCGACAAAAATCGGTTCTTCTGCGATTTCTCACTTGACACCCTGCCTTAGCGGAACCGTTTTCGATGGCAGAGTGACGCAGGGGATGCGCAGAATCGACGTGCTGAATAAAGCATAGTAATTATTGGTTTTTAGAGCGATGCGCACAAGTTTATTGCCAAAAATCAGCTATAGGAAAAGAATTGCAATACTAGCGCTCTTGTATGTGTAATTAAATATGTATCGGTTTAAAAATATATTTAAACATCATGAAAATATACATTATTTAACATTAATTTCCACTTGGGCGCTAGATGTCCTCCTTCTCGCGGGTCTATCGTAATCGAAGATAAACACTCGCGAAGAATCAAAAGAAATGCTCTGTTAAAAAATACCAGCAAATATATCTTAAATTGTGGTTTGACCACGTCTTGAAAACATATCCAGAGACCTAGGGGTACACATCGTGTCACTGCTCAGAGCAGAGCTGGCAAACGAATATTTTTCTGATGCATAATAAAATAATTCAGGTAATTCGCACTGCATTAGAATAGTAATAACAATGATCTACCCGACAGGTATTCACGAAAAATCGGATAAAACAAATCATCCAAAAGTTTAGAAATAATCTAGTCGATTTAATAACAGTGTACGCTTCCGGTTTATTAACAGTATTATTATTACAATAATATTAACTAACCATGCCCATAGCCAATTCAAACCTAAAACAATATTATCAAGTCAACGCGCGTTTTTCGTATTACATTTTGATTAAACGTATACGAATGACAACATGCGTTGACATCTACATCTGCAGCACAGTATATATCTCGATGTACGTTTATTTTTCAGAAATGAACCAGTTTCATTATTTTCCAAGTTAACACTATTAATTATTATTTTTTATCGTTTTCATTCACAACTGCGGGGATATCTCATATATATTATTATGGCAGTATGTCGTCATATAAAAACGTGGGTACTATATGCACTCTACGTGTTGTGTTATTAATAGTAAATCTGCGTTGTAAGCTGATAAGAAAAGAAAAAAATCTCTTTCATGTATCACGACTCCGGAAACGAGCGCACAAAATCATATGGCGCGTAAAAAATAATAATATAAGTAATATTGGTTCTTATGCTCTGCGACGGCACGGGAAGGCTCGCCCACGTCGCCCAGCCTGCGAAGACGTTGATCGAACCCGAATACTGCTCGTTATAATATATTATAGCAATGTATAATATAATAATATGAATTACAATCGGATATAATATCTCGATTATTCTATAAATCGAGACGTTTCGATTGTGAAAATAATAATCGACCATTTCCTATAATATACCGAATAGAATTTATTGATCAATAAAAAATATAATGGAATACCAATGATATTGTATAAAACGTTTGAGTGTTCGAAAATATTGATTGTCGATGTTTTGTTGTTAATGGCTTTAAGAGATTACCTATTACCTATGAATTTTAATATATCTTAATTTAATGGCATCAATATGACTAATTGAGTATTTTTTCATATAAATTTAAAATTCGATATTAATAAAAAAAACTATCGATTTATATCAAATATCGATTTAAACGACAAGGATAGTAATATCGGTAATAATGAAATAGAAGTTCCGTCCCCGAAACTGGATGCAAGTTACCGACCGAATTTAATGCCCACAAAATATACGACACGTTGTCTTGTTTTATTTATTCTAGATACTATTTAGATAATTAGTTATTTTACACTTTAATCAATTTTTTTTTTTTTTGCTAGTAAATCAAATAAATAAAACTTACAACACAGATTGTTAAACTAGATATTATATATCAACTGAGGGAATTATTTTAATATTATTCTTAAATTTAATTTTCAGTTGTTGTGGTTATTAGTTTATATCTAAATTAGCTGTTAATTTTTGTATTCAATGTAATGTACTTTGGTTGATCTGATCATTTTTTAAAGTTATGTAAGAACATGGCATATTTTATTAGCAAGTGGTATTATACAACTAAGATACACAGCTTCTAAAAAATTTTAATTCACTTTTTTTAAGTTTCTCAATTAAACAATTATTTTATGACGTATAGAAACCTGAAGAATTTGACACGTATGTAATCACAAATGTTGAGTGTTTGTAAGCTCTTGAAAACTTTTTGTATCCAAGTAGTTGCCACACGGCACTGACAGTTTATCGAGAGATGGCAATTTACCTGTAGGGCGTCAAACTCTAAATACGTCTCTACACTAAACATAATAATATAATTCAATCGATGAAATTGATTGATAGCCGATTGTAAAGAAAAAAAATAATGTAGATTTTCCAAAATGAAACTTAAAGCGCAAAACATACAAAAACGATGTAAGGACTACCAATAAACCTGCAATTACCTGTAACGCGCATTTTCACATCAAAAATCTGCGAGTCACTATGAAAATAAAGAAAATCGCTATTATTTTTCCATATAGAGCACCTATTTACCACATAACATTTTATCGAAGAGACGAGTACGCGACTCACGAATCCATATTATAATTAGGAAACAGATATATTCTGAAAATGTGATATAAAATACTGTACAGAAAAATTAAATAGGTAAACGAGTATATATAGGACCTATAACCTACCTGTGTGTGTGTGTGT
>JACXSJ010000198.1:80006-93495 GCA_014851325.1 Pentalonia nigronervosa
CTTGCGAGTCGCAGCAAAATTGAGTCTTAAAACAATATATTTAACGCTGCAGCAGAATATTGAGTTTACCGGAAAATCGCACCTACTTAAGATAGGAAGTCGCGATAAGTACCCGACATAGTGGATTGCCATAATTATATGGAATTTCAGCGAACGTAGCTCGATAAGAGTTCGATTATAGTGTACACCACATCGCTATAATATATTTTATTGTACACACAGTGCACGCGATATCGATAGTACGACTATGACGTCCGCTGTGGTGCGGCGGCGGCGGCGGTGGTACAGATGGCGGTGGCCGCTGAAGTAGAAAAACGATGGGTATACGCGGCGCACGCAAACAGCTGCAATACGGCGGAGGGACGGAAAAGGTGCCAACGAAAACACAGCGGCGGCGGCGGCATCGGCGGCGCCAAAGTCTTTGACTGCGACAAGTGGATGGATGTGGGGTGGTCGTGTGGTCGTGTGGCCGCGTGTCTCTCGATCACTCTTCGCTCTCACACACAAACATTGCAGACGAATTATTATTATTATTATTATAATTAATAATCCTGCGGCGGGTAATAATAATATTAAGGCACGCACTTGGCGGGAATTTTTTACTTTTTGAGATATTTTTTTACACCGCAAATACGACACGCTGAGTATTAAGTTTCCATCACGCGATGACGACAACAAACTATATTACGATGCGTTTTTATTATTATTATTATTATTATTATTGTTGTTGTTGTTGTTGTTGTTATAGTACTCGAAGCGTCTAAAGTGGAGACCGAGTCTATCTCGGCTTGGCCGTGACGACGACGGACCACCACCAATCGGACGACCGACGGCACGCCGCCGATATCGTATAATATGTACGCCGTCCATATCGCCGGCCAGCCGGGTAGCCATCGTCGGCCAGTAGAATCCAAGGCCAACCGGTGAGCGGTGGCGGCGGCGTTCAGGTGAAAGAACTAATGCCCTTGAATATGTGTGCGTTGCGAGCGCGGCCACCCAATGTCGTCGTCGTCGTCGGAACCGAATTCGTATACTAGCAATAATAACATTATTATAATAATTATATTCGGAGAAGAAAAGAGTTTCCACTGAACCGATCGTTATCACAAAGGTTTTGTCGACAGTTCGGGCGAACGATCATCGTTTTTGCAAGTCGTCATCTAAAGCAGAGTTTTTCAACCTGGGGGTCGTAAACCCCTAGATGAGGGGTCGCATAGACCAGAGATAATAACACACGTAAATTATTTCTCGTATCTCGTTGATAGATGCGAGCACCCAGCACACCAATGGGGTTTCCGACCGATTAATAAATACACACTCGAAATGTTGTCGTATATACAATTAGGTATATATTTTGTTTCGTTAATGATATAATATATTTTGTAACTGGTAAAACAGATAAAAACTTAAATTAGTTTTTATTATAAGGGGAGGGCGATTCGTAAGACGATTGACTTTATTTTTTACCTATTTTGGGGGTCGCGACATTAAAAAGGTCAAGAAACGATGGTCTATGGGCTGTATATTATCACCAAATATCTAAATATTATAGAGGAGTGGGTATAAAGAGTCTATATAGAGACGACGTGCGGTGACGGCGTATAAACGACCCCCAGTAAGCTGTCCGCCCCTTAGTATAGCCGAACGAGTCGCGCTTACCGGCAACAATCGATAACAGAACATTGGACTGTCATCATTATTATTATTGCTGTTGTTATTATTTTTGTTGTTATTATTATTATTATTGTTACAATACCGTAACTACCACCACCACCGTCGACCAAATTGAGGGCCACGCCGCTTTGCTAACGCGAAACCGTAAAAATTGGGACACAATTCAAAAAAACTATTCCGTGGATATTTATTGTTTACCCTTAAAACACTAAATAATATGTATTATGTAATTATTTATTCAAACATACTATACGAGAATGCAGCAGATATACGTTATACACCAAACTTACGTAAATAATTAAGACTTCTGTTAAGCGTATTTTACAATTATTTATTATAACCTCGCAATGTAACTGTTAAATATGCGTGCATGTGCAATATACCTATTTGTCTTAACGATATTTTTATAAAAAAAAAAATCCGTTTAAACAACCTGCACATTCCTCAATCCATCCGTTACCATTTTCCCCCGCAAGATTAGACGAAGTCTTGAGACTTTTCAATAGATTCCTTATTAAAACGCGACACAACACTGACGGAGCCTTCGATTTCCAATGAGTTAATTTTCTCGAGCTGCTACAACAAATGATAATAACATACTTCTGTATTGATTGCATTTACTTAATTAAAATGTATTTTCGGCTAACACTAGTTCAAAGGGAATCTACTGAAAAACCAGTCTATGTGATAAAAATTCACTAGGGATGTCTGCCGCATCTACTATTTGTTTAAACAAGAGATATCTGGAGATGTCTGCTACCGGGAGCGCAATAAGTAAATGTTCTTAACCGTGGCAATTAATATAAATGGAATATTGTACGACTTCCAAGACAATCTCCGGAACGGAGCGAAGGGTATATAATATAGCAATATATATTACATTTACATAATAATATATATTAAATACGTGCAGAACACTCTTAAGTATATATATATACAAAAAGCATTTCACACACACAAAAACTTCATCAATCATTACTCATTACACAATCCCTTGAAAATTTACGCACTATACACACACAATACATAATATATCATATATAGTATTATAGTGTGTATACTGTATATTATATACTTACTATTATATTATTAGGTATATTACGACCGACATCGATTTTTGTCAACTCAACACTACCGTGTGGGGTCGCTCAATAATAAGAGTATATTTTCACCACGCACTTGAGCACATGTACACAATGTTATTATAGTATAATAATATTTATAATATACTATTCACCGAACGACCTCGGAATATGCGCCCTCGCACCACCCCCTCTAAAGTCTATACCAAAGGCGCACGTCTGAGTTTTCAACACTGAGAGAAAATTTAACAAGCGTTTAATTCAATACGTCGCGCCACTATATCACTATATATAACAATAACATTGTGTTACATAATTTTTTTTTTTTTTTTTTGGTATTAGCCGGATGATACGCGGTTTTTTAATTTCTCGAAATACAACATAAAGCCATAGTGTATAATTGCGCAGCTATATTATAACAATAACATTTTTAACATTTAGCGCGGAAACAAAACGCATTGTTATTATTAAAATATTATATTATCATTATTGCATGTAGCGTCGTCATCGTCGTCGTCGAATACACGAGGTAGCCATGTGTGATGCACGCGAGTTTCAACCGTCCTCGGACCACCGATGCGTTTGTTCACGGTTTACTTCGACCATTAATAATAGTAATAATAAATCCTTGGTGTAACGTCTGGGACTATATAAATATAGCATGCGTGTTTATATACCACGATAATACCACATTATCAACACACAACAACTTACTTACGCACGTGGATATTGTTTTGCAGCAGGTATCAGGTATATTAACCTACGATAATTATTGCAACAGTATCAAACGCCGTTGTGATACGTCTGAAATGATAACTGTCTGTGCGTGTACGATTTGCGATCAAGATATTACTCACGGCAAGACGGTAAACTAATGGTCGATAAATGTTTTACAGTAATGCACAGGCCGAAAAGATAGAGCACGTGCGCAGTAATATTACAGTAAAGGACGTGGACGTCATAACATTGAAGTGCTGTAACGAACTCTACAGACACGCCGCATCGTTTCAAAGGGTCAAATACTTGAATTGTTCAAAAACAAACTGGCGTTTATCTGGATAGCATAGTATATATATATACAATAATATTTACCATATTTAAGTTATAATTTAATTAAACCGTTTCAAATTATAATTTTTTTTTAAAACATTCGTATAATATTAAAATACAATACCTGTACCATAAAAGGGTTACTATATACTTCCACTAAACCGTTCCTTAATATTACAAACACGTGACACAACACCACAATAATATTATATGATTTTATTTTCTTCGGAATACGATCAATACACAGTGACCTGGAATTGTTTTGCTAAAGATCGTCTTCTAGGAATCGAAATACATTTCTCTTCGACTTTTTAACGTGGTCAAAATTATTCAAACTGTGATTAACAAATGACAAACATTGTTTTCAACACCAATGACGAAATTATGCACAATATAATGGCAAACGAATAGTTAATTTGTAGCTATTTCGACAAAGCTCACATTAATAATACACAATATAATCTTATCATTGGCATTATTTATAAATATACTGTGTTAATACTATAATGGTATAGGTATAATATGTGTGTATTACTAATATGCACCTATGCACTAAATAATACAAGGAACAAGAAAAATATAAAACTAAAATCATGTACGATTTGTAAACGTATTACTAATACAAGTGCATAAGCGGGTTAACCACACGACGGTTATAGGTAACTTGTAATAGGAAAAAAAATAGTTAAGTGGATAAAAATACAGATCAGACATTCAGACGTGATTGCTATTTAATGCTTAGACGTAATAGTATTTGAGTCAATCGGTCGAATGTTTGCGGTCAGCGTTCTGTTTACATAATAAAACATGTTTTGAGATACTGTTGCATTAAAAATAGATGTATACAACATAAATTCAAAATTTTTGTAAGAAATGAAGTATAACAATATTAATACATTAAAATTGTTTTAATAAATAAAATAAAATTATGTTATTGTTTTTAATGTGCCTACCAAAATAATGCGTTCTGAAGTCCGTCGAATGTGGTATGTTGTCAATTAATTACTTTTTAACCGGTCTGCTATTAAAATTAATTTTATTAAAAAAATACACATAACTATACAAAAAAAAACAATATTGTTCAAAACTGTAAAATTCGGAACAAATAAAGATATTATACATTCTATATATAATATCCAGTCATAATATTACTCACATAATCATGATTTTGGTTATTTATTTTTGAAACATGAAAATCGATTTAAAATATGTAGAGATATCAGTAGTTTTATGAACCCTCGCGTTTGTGACTGCATCAAGGAAACACATTCTGTACTTATTTTAAAATTAAATCAAATAATAGAATAGTTTAAATGGGTACGTAGTAACAATTATAATGAAGTAAAGCATAATTTCTTTTGAAGTATAAAAACGTTAAATAATGACTTTCTAAAAAAAACACGAAATATATGATGAAAGAATAACAGTGTATTTTAAATAACAATAGACTTAATTTTAGAAACAAGACTTTGTTATATATTATACAATGAAAATCAAAAGAAATATTTTCTTTCTTATCATTATAATAAGTACAACTCAGAAATACATTTCCAGCTTATATTATTACAACTTGCATGAGTAATACGCTCCCATAATTTCGTCAGACAAGAAATTTAAAATTTAGAACAAAAAATAACCATAACATTGACAAACTATTTAATGAAGTAAATGCCTATAATCAATAAAAATTAAATATTTCAAGTTTGAACCATACCACAGTATTGTATTGATTCTTATGAATTAAATGTCAGTGATAAATTCAAAGAATCGTATATTATTGTAATTTTAAATGAAAATCAACAATTGAAACGATAAGATGTTGATGTAAGCAGAGGCGTAATCGGAATTGCACATTGAATATTTAAATACATTTTATTTCATTCTACAAAATCTACAATTTAAAAAAAAAAATGTATCAACTAAAATTTAAAATATATAAAATATAATTACTAATTATTAATTATTTAATTTGCAAAAAAAAACAATATTAGTAAGGGAATCGAGTAAAATAGAAGATGATTTCGGAAACAAAATGTGAATATTAAAAAAAAAAAACATTATTTATTAATGATTAAAACAAACTATGCATGATTTATTGAAAAATATTTTGTTTAAGTAAGCATATAAGCCTTGTTCTAAAATTAAAAGAAATTATTTCTGCTTTAAGAAACATTTACACTTTGAATACAAATATATATATATATCATAAAAGTATAATATACTATACGCACGTTTATTTAATGTAATCAAAGCAAGGGAAAAAAATAAAATCCAAAATAAAAATGTCTAAAACTATTTTACAGAGCAATCCTCAAAAATTCGTAAAACTCAACTAGACAGTGAAACATGAGTTTTTTAATCATGATTTCCGAACAATATTATACAGTAAATTCTTATTAAGTCGAACATCAATATCTCGAACTAAATTGAAATTCCTTTGAAACTACCTTAATAATAAAACACAATAACTCGATTTTTTTCTGTTCCCTTTGAGATTTGACAATAAGAGTTTACTCAACGTATAACGATCAACTATAATTGAAACGAAGGGAAAAATCATTAAACCGCTTAGGTACCTAAATAGTTTATGCATAACATTCAGTTAGCAATTCGAAAACGCTTCGTAAAAACAAGAGCAAAGACAATTTTTATTTTTTACACGAGGTGAATCAATTACACCGGAAACGTCCCTACGTATAGAATATCTGCAGCAAATACCCTACGTACGTATGGGTATAGATGCATATATAATATATACATCTATAGGAAACCATTTACCGTAGCCCGTATATTATTATAATATACAACCATCGTACTGTGGAATTGTGGTTTCATTGCAAAATATGGGACGTGTGTATAGCCGTATGGGTTTTGATGGGTGGATAGTGTACAAGGGGTTACGTCGGTTGGTCGGCTGGAGGGCGCGGGAGAGACCTACCCCTTTAATTTAATTTTTTTTTCAATTTTCATTTATTTCCCGGGGATCCGGCGGAAACTCGCGTTACGAATATTAATCATCAATCAAGTAACGACGGAAAAATATGTTTGGCGCACGTGACTCGATCGATCATTCGTCAGTGGCAGCAGCGGAGGCGTCGTCGTAATTAATGAATGCCGAAAATGACTTTTTTTTGTATTTTTTTCACCCTCTACCCTCCTCCAAAGAACACGGGGACCACGCCCTTAAAACAGCCACGATGAAGGGAAATAGCAATCGGGTGCGCGGGTGGCGGCGGCGCAGACGGATCAATAAAAACCCTCTAGCCCGTCTCGACGGCGGTTTACTATATATTCACACACGCGGCGGCATAACCACGCGTATAATATTGTATGCCACGCGGGTTACACACGACATCGAATCGCGCCGCCGCCCTACAACCCGACGTATACGCGCGCGCAGACCAAAATAATAATAATAATAATACATATACATATATAAATTATACAACATGTAACTTGGGAATATCGTACGTCAACGTCTCCTCCACCACCATGCCGTACACCTTCATCCCCACTTATCATCCCTTATTACAACAGCGTGCGTACTCACATATACTATATATATGATTACAGAGGGTTGGTGCCACGCCCGAAAGGGAACGGGTGAACTACTCTATACTACGGCTATTCCGCTGTCGTACGTGACATTCTCGAAAACGTAAACACTGCTCTCTTGAGGGACTTTAACGTGTCCACATGTTGAATTCGTGCGATGATCGTCGACGACTAAAAGCTGCTACCTACTGCAGATATAATCAGCTGCGCTATAATCAACGAACTTACGATAGCCAATGCTGCCAGGGAAGATATAGGTTTTCCCTCGCAATCATACATGATAATGAACCGTAGCCGCCAACAAAATTCCCCTGCGCTCAGCACCGGTGTTTAAGTCAATAAGACAATAAGAACTAAATTTCTTTTTTTTTAATACTCCAATAGTCTAGTAGTACCAGTTCATTTAATTTTTCTATAAACATCACGCATAATTTGAGTTTTTTAGTTTTTGGGATGCAATTCGTTTGTAGGATGTATACATTTTGGAGTCTCTCTACTGTAGTGAATTCCTTTTCACGATTCGAGCAATGCTCTCACGTAGTTTTGTTGGTGTACAAAGTCAAATCAATTATTATTCGTTTGAATAGGTGTAACGCGTGTTACCGATGTAAGAGAGTACACGTGATGAAACATGATCGCAACCCACGATAAATTCCACGAATTGTTTGCAAAAAATATTCAGCCTCCAAAGTGAACAACGATCAAATAAAATTCCACATCTTGTAGAATATCAACATACAATTTAAGTAATAAAAATGAAATACGCTGAACACGCGTATAAACGCATAATAATGTGAGTATTATGACTTATGACATGATAAAGTGCATTATTGTTGACGAATTTATGCGCCTGACCCGGATAAAATCAATATAATTTGAACACAATATTTACCTATTTAAAATACGCATAATATATACCTAATTATATAGAGTATATATATATATATATATATTGCTTTCTAATATTTTTCAAACCGAATACTATAGTACAAGTATACCACTAAAATTAATAAAACAACATGATAAATCATAAATTAAGTAAAATAAATAACAAATAAGTAAAATAACAAACTATAGGTACATGATAATATATATATATATTATATACGTCCTAATTTAACGAATATAAAATATAACAATACTATAATACTGCAGTGCATAATATATGTAAAAATAGCATTTAAACCTAAAAATATAATAAAATAGTTGTAGGTATTAGAAACGTGTTTATAAAATGTTATCTACATATTAAAATCTACCTAGCTCATTATTTTATTACGCCAATTTAAGTTAGCTATTACGAAAATGTTCAAACCAGAGATCAGAATTCCTATCATTGAATTAAATCTAAGAAAAAAATACTAATCTTTAAAATTAATAAACAGATTTTTAGCTACCTGTGTAATAAAAGCAATTACAAGGACTAAATACATTTAAAAAAAATAACTAGCTCGTGTTAAGTAAAACAAATTTGATGTAAAAATAGCTAAATGAAATACGTAGGTACATTGAATATTTGAGTATAACTAAAATTATACCTATGTTTTCGATTTTCTACCAAAAACAGGTTTTAAATATAATAAATAATGATTTAACCAGTTCACTTATGGTAGTTATAGAGATCACAAATTTATTTACCTTTCGATGTCATGTAAAATATATTTAAAAATAAAACACGCATTATAGTTGATCTTTTTCATTGTGATAGTATAGATATAAAAGATGTATTGTTACTCACTCGTTTACTGAAAATTTACAAAAAATATATAAATAAATACATTCAAATTTCAGAAATTGTGTAACAAAAATATATTGTTAATCCTATAATGTAAAAAAAAGTGATATACTTAGTTTCGTTTATAAGTATGTAATTAATTTGATTTATCTTGACGAGGATAGTGCTATTCCTCGTACAAATTAAAAATATTGTATACACGTATATTCAAAGTTCACAATATTACATAATTAAAGTGCACACAGTATTTTCTAATGATATAGGGAGACGAGTTTAATCTTTTTAAATTAAATAGACTAAAATTAATTTTTAATGGTTCATAATAAAATTAAATGAGAAATGGTTTTCAAACGGTTCATTAAGAGGATGATAGGAGATTATTATTTTTTTTCCTATTTGGCCCAAGCTCAACATAGCAGATTTGTGTATATTAGAAATCAAATCTGATATTCTCTTAATGTATCTATTTTAGTGCGTGTCATTATTATACTCCAAATGGAATGATTGAAACAGATTATTACGTCATTACTCAGTCATTGATAAAAGTATATTTAATAGATAATAATATGTATAACATAGTAATAATAATTGTTTCACGAAGTAATATTTTATACATAAAGTAAAAACAAATATATGAAGTAACTCAGGTTTTAATTTTTACATTTTTTTAAGACGAAGAAACACAATCAGTTACAACAGTGACGGATATATCTGAAGGGAAATATATGAGTCACCTAACCTAAGTTGTTTTTAATTGCAGAAAAAAGATCTCAAAAGTATTATTGTTTTGCTAGCAAAATCATAATATCTAGAAAAGTGGAGTTTTCACCCACCATGCAGGAACCATACCTTAACTTAACTGCAGAACACACTAATTTAAAGTGGTTAGTGATGATGAAAACTTATCTAATTACAATAGGTTAACTTAGAAAGTTATCTTATTTTAACAGATGCATAAAATACTCTAAAGAGCACTTATTAAAACGTAATAATATGTTATTCAATAATATATAATTGGTTATAAAATAACGTATACCCGGGAGTATACTTTAATACCTACATATACCCAAGTTTCATCAATAAAGTATTGCGACGGTTGTGAATAAAATAAATTATTAAACGTCGATATATATATATATATATTGGAAGATATATGCTTGATTGTGGTTCAGACAATTCATGGGTGTCAGCATAAGATATAAAACATTTATTTTTCAATTGCCTATGTTAGTCTGCAAAATAATACATAACTTGTTTCAAATTTCACCCCGTGATGGTATTAGACTGGAAAAAAGATTAAAGGATTTCCGAATGAATCTGTAACACTGTTTATAAACTTTCCCCCCCTCTATAACCAATAACAACGACAATAGTTGTGTTATATTTCTGTAAACAATGTCTTTCAATTTAGTTTATTTAAATTCCTAAACAACTAACATAAATACTTATCAAAATTAATGCGAACAGAAGAAAACAAAATTATAAGATACATTAAAGCTTTAAGAAAATAAACTATTTCTAAAAATCAGAATCTAATAAATGTATTTATTATTATCATTCTCGATAGAAATTTTATGGCGAAAGTCTGACGAATAATTTATAAAACAAATATGGTAGTTACATGTGTACAGGTTGTCTTCGTAAGATTAATATTCATTAGAATATTTTGTATTTTTCGAGGTATATTTATGTCTAGATAAGTAATCTCTCTATACCACATTAACACATAAATGTTATATTATGTGCCTACTACTTACATTATAGGTATACACTTTGACATACAATTTATTAGGATAAAAAAGGTAATAAGACACTTTGTGAAATAATATTTTAGGGTTTCATAGAGTAGAATTACAACATAAACGAATTGTGGTAAAAAATCCTTTTAAGTTTGTATCTATTACTCGTGCGTAATACGTTTAATACAATTATATTTATGATCATTATTTTTCAGCACTATTAATTTAAATATTGTATACAGCTGGGTTCTCCAGATATGTCGTCTGTAGTGCCACGTGCTGTTTATTGTATTGTAATAAGTTGTTGTAATCATAGTTTGATGCACTAACCATTTTCTTTACTGGAAAATTTCCAGAATAATACCAAGCTCAACTTTAGGAGACGACACGACAGACGATGTAAATGTAAACCTAGTTTAATGGTTAAAATTTTATTACTATTATACTGTTAACACTTATATTAGTAACATCCAATGAGGGTCATACGATTGTAATAATTTAACAATTTATTAGGTATATACATACGTATTTATTTTTATGTTCATAATAGTTTTTGTCGACTAAAACAATTTTTATTTAAAAATTTAAAACATGTGGTCTAATACCGGTGCAGTATAGGTAGGTAGATACCTCAAATAACAAATATCGAAAAAAAATCCAATGTCAAAAAGCAAAATAGTGCATTCATAAAAACAGTATACACGGAATAAATCTCAAAATTAATATGTATGCGAATTATCGTTCTAACAAAAGTAAAAAAAAAATTGCTTCTCAATCTAAGGCATACTAATTACCAACAATTAACCATCAAACATATATTATGTTCATATAGAATTTAATACCTAAAATATTATTTTTAACAAATATTATGGTTGAGATCTATCTCCCAAATGAAAATATACAATTTAATATGATTACTGTATACAAATGTTTATTATACTTAATTACTTATGATTTGTAAAGAACAAAATCCGAACTATTGATACTTATGTCTTACTTAAAAGCTACCTATTTAATTTTTCTCCTAATGAAATATTTCATTATGTTCATATAAAAAGTGCGTTAAAACACGCTTAACAACGATGGTTAAAAAAAATTAATTGTAATATTTTTTTTTAACGCACGCGTTTATTAACACCAAAGCTTAGGGCACATATAAGTACTTTGGATGTCTTAAGGACAATATTAAATTAATATTTGAATGGCGTAGTCATAAAAATACCGACCGAACTCAAGGGTTTTCAAAAATCAATTATGTACCCCATATCTCGACAATATTACACGTATACGTGTACACATATAATACAGCGTGTCTCCCTTCCCTCCTTATATGTACGCCACCAAACATTAAAAATTAAATTTTCAAATTAGACGAGCCCCGAAAACGAAAATAAAACAATTATAAAGGGAGCCTCGACCCCATCGAGTTCAACGATCCAAGAGTCAACAGTGCAAAGCGTGATATCGCAATTTCGGCTGTTTAAGGATTCCTCGCACCGGCCCCGTACGTTCTTATTATAATTTATTATCATACTGAAATAGTCGTAGTGAGTACTTTGCACACACTCGACGGACGGACGGACGAACGTAGCGTACGCGTAGTACACGTCACACGCGCGGCGGCGGTCGTAAACATGTCGCATGTGCGCACGCGCAATAATAATGCGCTATACAAACACATAAATAATATTATAGTATGAACCGACGCCGCCGCCGCCGCCGCCTCGGATGGAATGCGCGCGTATAATACCGTATGTACATATATAAATTATTTCATATATGTATTATAGTTGCCGGTTGACCCGGGGCCCGGTTATCCATATGCGGCAACGCGTTGAATGAAAATCTACCGCGCGCGTCTGAGTCATTTCCTGTCGGTCAATTCCCGCGCGCGACTTTCTCTCCGCGACCGTATGCCCACCGGTAAACACTCGGGGGTAAAGGCGTCGTCGTCGTTGCACGGTACGCAACGCGCATTGTTGTCCCTACGCACGTACAACGCGACGCGCAGCGAACGCTTGCCGAGACGCGCGACAGGTCGTGGAAACCAGCCGGCTGAAGAATGCGTACCGAGAACGCCGTTCTATTACGCACGTAATAATATAATATCATTATCTCCGGGCCCCGTTATCCCGCATAAAAAGAAACAAAAAAACAATATTATATTAATTGTGAGCACGCGTTACGATTGTTCTATAAATAGAAAATGCCAAAGAATTGTATTTATTAGTATAATAGTATTATTATTATTATTATTATTAGTAGTAGTAGTAGTAGTAGTTAGTTGGCACGCAATTGAGCAGTACATTACACCGATTATGGGCACCGAAGGTGGTGAGGATCAACAGAGGCAAGCCGTAGTGCGCCAACAGATGCCAGGGGGCTGACCGAAATTGTATCGTAACCATTTGTAATTATTGTAGGTTAAATCTGTACACCGCTATTGTAACTATTGTACATTTAATTAATACTTGTTTTATGTAAATTTAATAAACGATGGGAAAGCAAAGCATAGGCAGTCCTCCCCCGGGTTCGACAATTCAGTTGAAAAAAAAAAGTAGTAATAGTGGTAGTAGTAGTAGTAGTAGTAAATAGTAGTAGTAGTAGTAGTAGTAGTAGTAGTAGTAGTAGTAGTAGTAGTAGTAGTAGTAGTA
>JACXSJ010000198.1:93595-197851 GCA_014851325.1 Pentalonia nigronervosa
CGGTAACCAAACGGGGCATCGGAAATCTGTGGGCGTGGGGCGAGATACGCAATTTTTCGAAAATACGTTTTGGAAAACGACGGCGCACGGGGTCGATACACCCGCCGAAAAACATCATCACGAGGTGGTGGTAGTAACGACGCTGACGTCACGTGCGGGCGCAAGCGTACCGCCGGCTGACGTCAGCTCCCGCGCGACGGGATCGATAGCGTCGCGAGGCGTGGGGCGTCTACTACTGCCACCGAAAAGGTACCCCACGAGCTTCAAGTCGACGCCGATGGTGATGTGCCACGTACCGGGGGGACGGAGACGCCGTGGCTTCGTAAAATCAGTCGTTTCTATTCGATGGTTTATTTTTTTTTCGCCCGACGGAATGATCACCGTGACCATAAAACGGGTTACAGACTCGGACACACTGCACAGAAACACGTCACCGGATGCCGTAGGTCAGTTGAGGTACTACACACGACTAGCGGCTACTACAATCGTAATAAATTATTATTAAACGAAGGTCCCCGGAATTATAGAGACGAGGCGGTCGTGCGTGTATATTTTATTTTCCTACGTGTCGTCTATTTTTAGAAACATTACCGGCAGACCCGGATAAAACGTTAAACCGCTCTGGCATTGTATATATTATTATGTTATATATATTCTAATAATAAATAATAGTAATATAACGAAGCTACTTCTTCACGCACGCACGCTCGACGAAACGGTGTACTGTAATTATTATGCATTACGCCGGGCTATAGTGAGAGGGGTGGGGGGAGCGGGCGTTGGATAATAATGGATGCACAGCGGCGGAGAACTACAGCCGAGTCAGTTCCGAGAACTACGCGGGCGACGGCGACGCACACGGGACGAGAAACTATAGCCGTGAAGGACAACGAGTGCGTTGAACCAACCGGCAACACCATCGTCGTCGTCGTCGCTGCCGCCGCAGGTACCCGAGACGACGTCGATCTGTGCTCGCAGAGTCGTGTCGTGACCCAAACGCGACCGGAAAATGGAAATATTATTATTTACGTCGTAACGTTTTCACGTTCTACCACCAGTACGCGGCTAGAGCGACCGTCACAATTGTTTACGACACATCTGCGGCGGACCCGATGTCTGTCTGTAGATCCGATGGAAAGGGTGTTTTTTTTTTTTTATTATTCATTCTATTATTATAAGCTACATTTATTTATAAATTTTTTTTTTTGATATATAATATATAACGTCGGTAGTTGGCAACAGTGGTCCGCTCGTGTAAAACTGGGGGAGGGGACGAAAGGGAGGAGTGGTTTATAACCGACGCATTCATCAGCTGTGGTCTGAACGACGCGTGTGCGACGGCGGCGATCTTTGCGTACGATATTTGAGTACGAAACACGGCGGCGTTACGTCGAGAAAATAAAGAGGGGGTACCTCCGATTGACGGTCGGTCGGACGGGGCGACGAAACACACGCGCACGCAAGCACGCCGAGTAATAAACCGAAAGATAAACAGCTGACTGGCTGCCCGTAGAGCTGCGGCACCCATATCGTGGCCCCACGAGTCTCGCGTACCGCCCGCCGCGGCCGTAGACACGCACACAAAGCCTACAGAGTTACGTACTTGTAGCGTGTGTCCGTGTGTGTAATATTATTGTTCTCGAACCGCCGCTGCCGATGATGGGGCTCGATGAATGAAAACGTTGCGCGTATAATATTATTATGTGTGCACGCATCGACAAGGACAACGAAAACGTAAAAATATAATAATAATAATAATAATCAGAACTATAGTAGTAAAGAGGCGACGATATGCCGCGTTTTTCGACAGCCGAAAATAATAACAAAAAAAATACCACGGTCGCCCGCCAAATAACAGCGTGCACACACAACGACGTTTTATACGTTTATATAAGTTAAATATCTTCACTTGCGTTTGTTGCGAAATGATTGTCGATCGTAAAAGTAATGGAAAAAAAATAAATAAATAATGGTAAATTATTATTTGTTCACCTTGCTAAGTTTCTCGCCCTCGTGGTGTGGTATGAGCGTCCGCAAGTTCTGGAAACCCGCGTTTATCGACTGCATCCGTCGTCTTTCGTTGGAGTTGGCGATCTCGCGGCGCATCCGTTTCTCGTGCTCCATGGTCACGCTCATCAGGGGCGTCCTGTGGCCAACCACGATGGGTGTAAGTCCCGTCGGAGGCGAATCCGCACCTTCTTCGGACGCGTTTGTCAGACTAGACCCAAAAATCAATTTAATATCAGTATTATTGATACAGTATACGGAAGGGGGAATTTAAAGTGTAAGCGATTTTTGGTGTTAGACTCCGGAAATAATTCCACGGATACCAAAAACGATAATTTACCAGAAGTCGTAGGTACGTATATTGCTGACAATAATTATCAAACGCCAATAAGACGACAGGTGTAAAGACAACCTAATTAGTAATTACATATAGTGGGATCACGGGTTTAGTTAGGTTTTTGTACACGGTTTTAGGTTACCTTTGTATAGTAGAACATAAAAATGCGAACGTTTTTTTGTACTAGTATATACAAAAATACAAATAAACAAACATCGTATAAAATATTTATAATATAATCAAGTCCGGAGTCATGACAAATCATATTAAAAACATTATACCTAAGATTTTGTAAAATTATGTATTATTTATCATGACTGGTTTATGTTATAAGTATTTTTGTTTGAACAATATGCTACATAATAGTTGTAGTTGTATATTTTTAATATTATTTATAAACGTACATATAACAAATAATGCATAAATCTCATCTAACTTAATATAATTTGACATAACTTGTTTATATTATCCATACTGTATATCTGTTTATATGTATATAATAGTACAAAGTGTCCGAGTTGTGCAATCTACTTTTTACCCGAGGAATTAAGTGTCAGCGATTTGCATTTTAAACAATGGACTGTACAAAGTTACCGTTTCACCGTTGTACACACACACACACACACACACACACACACACACACACACACAACAACTGGCAATCTAATTTTGACACCCTCTACCACACACCCATAAAAGTAAATAGGATCTAAAAATGCAAATAGGTTATAGTGTGTGAAGTTTTACCCACACCCCCACCATGTGAGTACACACAATAAAAATATCCTATTGAATATAAATTAACATACTATAAATATCATAATATGTATTCTAATAACAATATAAATTCATATAATTAATAAAATAATTTAAACTAAATTGAATAACAATAAATACGTATATAATAATAATATTATGCACGCAAGACTTGAAATAGCTGAAGGAAGGCTAAGCTCTAAGCCAGGGGTCGGGAATCCAATGTCATCGGGCCACAGTGGCCCTCATAGCAATTTTATGTGCCCCCAGAGTACAATTTATAATTAGTATAAAAATAGACTTCATGTATAAAAAAAAACTACTAACCGAGATAGTCAGGATTGGAAATAGTGGACTCAAATGTTTGGTTGTAAATACCTTGTTAAATTAATATGCCTAACAGTTATATGAACATAATTAAACTGAATTTTATATGACTATTACATGTTTGTATAACATAAAATAAGATGTATTCAAATTATGACCCGTGAAAATTGTTTATTTATTGTTGGGTACTTGACACCAAAAAGTTTTCTGATCCCTGCTCTAAACCATCGGATCTCTACTTATTACTGTTTATAGTTTTAAACAGTTCCATATTTGACAACACGAGGTCTTTCTTGATTTGGTGTAATGTCATTTTTTAGTATTTATTTTTAAATTTTGCACCGATGGCCTCTGTTTCAACTCCAAGCTTGCTAGTATGGCTACACAAAACAAAACGTGAAGAAATCAAACGGGTAGAGAGCATTTTTATAGGAAAACCAGTTATCCGCTTTATTAATTATTATTGATTAATAATCCAAATAAGAGAAAAAACTATATTACCTATACTGGCGACATGGAGCTATTAAAAAAAAGGGACACCAATATAGGTACTATCTTATAAGAGTTTTTCAGTAAATTCTTTAACTCCATCGTTCCACTATAGCACCTTACTATATCTAATCTGTAAGTATAATAGATATTGACTATTGACTTGAACAAGAACCAAAACAAATCAATGTACAGCCAACATGGAAACATCAGTGATTAGTAGTATATAATACCTTGTATAATAATACATAGTTCGTTTTTTTTTTTTTTTTTTGGAAGTGCGTCTATTATTCTATTTCCTTTTCATCGCGATACAATAAAATCTAAGACCGATATAGGCGAATATTAAAAAACGGAAGGGTTCTATTCTGAATAATACATATACGAGTACATGACAATGATCGGTGCTAGTCTGTTACCACACAAACTCGGTAATATACAATAGTATTGTAGTTATTACATTTTTTTTAACGTTGTAGGTAGTTGAGCCAAGAAATGGGGTTAGACGAAAAGAAATTATCGATTCTGTTACTTATTCAATATTCTACTACCGATTCGATTATCATTCAAAATAATCATTAAAACATAAGTCCATAATAATAGGATAAACGATTAGCAAAACAATTATTTAAATATTCAAGATAGTGATAATACACGTGAATGTGTACCTTTATGACAAAATTATCTAATCCTGTAATATTTCCAATTTTTAATATTGCTAATAATGTAATGCAACTATCAAATAGTAAAACTATCTAAATAATCGTGAAATAAATAAATTCAAAATTGAAATGCATAATTTTTCATTCACAAAACAATATCAGTTTTTATCAGTTATTCCTTCGTTAAAAATGTACTTCTCTAGAACACCTGTTTCACAACTTTCAATTGACACTTAGGTACTAGGTTTATGCAAAATTGTGTTTTGTAAACAATAATGGACCTCATCTGGATTTTCGTTTAGTCAGTTATTTCACTTTAATTGGATTAATGGAGAAAAGCATAGTTTATTAAAGTTCTAACTTACTTTAAACAGAGAAGTGATAAGGTTACATTATTCAATTATACACATTTTTTTAATTTTATTTATGAATGAATTTATTTGCAATCTGTAAACAGATAATACAATAGGTAAAAGTTATAAAAGGTATATAAGACATCTCATCTTGAGCGAATGGAATGTCCAGTGACACCACTTCAAGTTTCAGAACTCATCGTCTTGTAAGATTTTTTTTCAGTAGGTCTTTTGGCAAGTAGCATTTTAGGCGCGGTAAGGGATTGATTGGGTTAGGTAAAGTTTGGTGGTTGGAGATCAACGAGTTTGAGTGGTTTGTGGCTGCATGGAATTTGTTGTAATAATGAGAGGCTAGTTAGTTTATTATACACGTTCTAATAGATTTAACTAATTTCTAAGTCCAACTATGAATACAGTAAGCACGAAATTTACCGCAACTTTGATAGTTATTCGGTATGTATACACATGGCAGGTAGGTACAATTCGTAAAATATACAAGTGTATAACGCATAAAGATAACAAACATTTTTTTCAAACGTTCATTTTTGAATTTTCTACAAGTCAAAATACGAAGGTACCATAACCCTGGTCGTCATCGTTAAAACGTATAGCAACTACCTATGTGATTGGTTTTTTTTTTAGTTGCCATGTAAAACTCTAGACTTAGAACAGTGTATATATTATTCGAGAGTACATGGACAGTATAGACGTAACTATATCAAACAAACAACATCAACAACATGCAGCCTGGTGGAAACGAATGCTTAATACTACGCGTGGATAAAATACTACACTACTCGACATCTGAACATGGGTAACTTTTCAACCGTCAAAGATTGGCGGAATACGAGCAAGAAGCTTAACCTTATCGCGCGCCAGTGACTCAGGTGCGCGTGACTAAGAGGATATTTTTAAGGCCAAAATAATGGGTTGCGGGACCTTGCATTACAATATACTCGTATAAAATCTAACCTAATCGGACGCGATCGCAATAAAAGTCAAATATATAGGTAGAGGTGGGCATGGGACAACGTCGTGTCTGTGGTAGTTTTAACATCGCTTTGATTTTTTTCGCACTCGTTACGGCGCGATCAAGCACGCACTCTAATCCTCCTCTCGAGGCTTGCCGCCGACTCGTTCATTATTTCTTTCTATTTTTCGCGCGTCCGTGTCCTTGTGCGGTTTATTATTATTATGTTTCTTCGGCATAAATAATCGCCGTCTGGCCCCCTCCGCCCGCCAGCCGTCGAAATCAAACGTTTCGTTCCGTCCTGAACTAAACACGTTATTATCTCCGTTCGTCAGCTGTAAACGACGACGGCGGCGGCGGCGGCGGCTGAATACGCTCGCCTCGGCGACGCCGTGACCTCCAGACGGGATGGGTAGCTACGGCGGCGGCGGTGACGCTCTGCCCACGGACGGACGAAAACGAGCGCGCGCGCGCGCGCACTGCCGACCGCAGACGGCCGGCTGGCGGCGGGTCTTGGTCGCTCCGACCGCACGCCGTCCGTCCGTCCGTGCCCCGCTCCCCCGGCCGACGGCGCGAGACCACGCTGGCCGGCCGGCCGGCCGGCCGGTGTGCGGCCTTCCATCCACGAGGGCCACCTAGAATAATAATACCGAGCGTGGCCTACATAGTGTGTCGCCGGCCGGCCTCCGAATTAAAAAAAAAAAAAAAAAACCAAACACCACCACCGCATCGTCGAGTACTCGTCGTCGTTGTTATTACTATTATTATTACCATTATAATGCGCCACACCGGTGTGCGCGCCGCCGTTTTGACAGCTGTGCCTGCCGAAACCGGTTGCCGGCGGCGACTAGTACACACACCGGCGCACAAGAGAGCGCGCACGGTGAGGACGACGACGACAACAATAGGGGAGGACAGCTGGCCCAACAGCTGGATGCCGGAGACCGACCGACCGACCATCTGCCGCGCGCGCGGTCCGGGCCGTAGTCGGAGTGTTCGGGACGACCCGTCCGGAGGAAATCCTTTGGAAAGCAAAAAAAGGGAACGATTCCCGTTAGGAAAAAACGCAAAACCTACAATTTTCGTCGGCGCGGGCGAGTCGGTTGCCCCCCTCCCCGGACCACGGCAATATTACGATTTACAACACGCCATAAACTACAACTATGTCGACGACGGAAACACGATCACAGCAACACGGGTTTTGTTATCGATTATTTGTTTTTATTTTTGGGCATTGATAAAGATAATAACAATATACCGCACACAACAGCTGACGGGCGTGTACGACACGGCAGATAACTATTCACACACGTTACACGTACACATACACACACACACACATGCAAACTGAATCGAAAACCTAACCGACGTTTATCCGGTGCGACGACATCGACGATTTTATTATCGTTCGCCCCAACCCTCCTCCCGAAAAAAAGATATTTAAAAAACATTTCCAGCTTACCTGCAGTAGTTCAAGTCCTCGTGGTCGTAATGCTGCAAATCGTCGAACTGATCTTCCGATCTGATCGTTATGGCCGTGTCCATGATACGTCGGATCAACGGTGGGCGCGCTCGAACGACGGCGTACCGGGCGGGCGTCTGTTTCGGCGAGAGGGTCGGAACGAACTCCGACGTCGCCCCCCTCGTGTCTATCGAAACGGACGGCGCGCTGGCGAGAACCGTTATTAATTCCGCACTCGACGGATATCTCTATACAATTATATATATATATACTTTTTTTTATTCTCTGTAATATCACTATTTGCTGTTATTGTACCTCGGTCGTGGCCGTCTGGCGGACGGAGCGAAAATCCCGTCGGGTCGCGCGCGGTTTTGTCGGCGGTTCGCCCGGCAACGGGGAGCTGATGAGGAAAAAAAATGGCGCGCGCGCGTAACCGATGCACGTACGTACGCCAACACAATGAACTGCGTTATGGCGGGAAACAGCTGTGCGCGGCGCCGCGCACCGATACCGCCGCCAGAGCGACGTGCGCGTATTCGTACGCCGCGCACGCGGCCACCATGTTTTTTCCAACATTTTTCGCGCCCGGCGGCCTTTGGATGCGACCAAGGCCCGACGTACAGGCCGCAGACGTGGGCCGTACGGTCGGTGGCCGCCGAAACGGCCACAAAAGCCGACAAACGGCCTTTTCAGGACGGGTACTGCTCACGTACGGGCCGGCCCGTCCGCGACGGTGGGGATAGACCGGACGGGCGGGCGGCTTTGGCACCGCGACTGGTCGGGGAACGGGGTGGCCCGGTGACGTCCACCAGGGAGCGACACTGCGTGAAACGTGAATCATTTCGACGACCGTGAAAAGCACACAATACGTGGTACACCCGCCCCTCCAATTTTTTTCAAATTCCGCGACGTTGCGACGACCCGAAACGAGGAAATTTTTCGAATTCCTCTCGGGCGCGTCCAAAAACCGTTGGCACTCGACGACCGTTCCGTTTTCGGGGTGTCGTCGACACGCGGTCCGAGGCCTATATACAATACTTAACCGTTCTACCTACCAACTCGTCTGATACATCAAAATATAATTACATTATCGTCATAGGTTATTTGGTAGGCATTTGCTGAATGGGGTCGAAACGTGACATATTCAACAATATTCGCCGACCGCGGAAAACGTAACGATAAGTGGTTGGTTTTCGGCGATTTTAAGTAATACTCTATAGGTATTTAAACGCGCATACTGCAACATTAAATATTATAATTATTTACAACTGTTTTCGAGAAGCTTCGTACTTATAGCTCGAGTGCACGCCGTTACAGTATTAATTACGATAATATTATAATTTATATTTTTGATCACCATTGTTGGCATTATTTATGTACAGTACAGATACCAATGTATGATGCATCAAAACCGACGATTTTCACTTTAACAATAATTATGACGCATGTATGATTTTCTTGTACATGCGCACGACATTTATTGTAAATTTGAGAATGATTCATGCGTACACTAAATGCCTAAAAATAATTAATAATAAATAAGTAAACTATCATAGTCGTCTGAACGTGGAAAAATTGGTTTTTATTTTTATGACGAACAATCGGCTTGTTGGCGGATCGCAAGTAATGCCAAACAATCACGAGAGCGACGTCTTAAATCAATAGTACTAAACTATATTTGATTAGACTGTGATTGTATTACAATATTATGACATCTAATTCTAATAATGCGTACAAATTATTGCTTAGTAAGTATAAAAAAAAAAGGCCACAGTGGTGATGGGAAGGGTACATTAAAACTCCCTTCCCACCTTGATTGCCATTAGCTGTTTATTATTAAAATTAATAAATTGAACAGAAAAAAAATAATACAATGTCATAAATATTAATTACAAACTAATGATACAGTACTAAATGTTTGAATTTATCATAATATGATTACGTGAATACAAAATAAAAAAAAAATAATATAAAAATTATACAAATCTTTCTAGTAGTAATGTTTTAATTTGTAATATTTTACATAAGTGATTTCTTAAGTGATTTTAGTCAACAGATTAAAAGCTCAACAATTCTTAAGTCCAACTCACGTCTTTAATAAGTAAAGAATTTGTAAAATAACACTAATATTGGTGTTATTATGAAACGCATGTATACTATAATATATAATTTAACATAATTAATAACATTACAATAGTTCGTAAAAAATTTTAATTTTCTAAAAATAATGAATGTTATTTCAATCTGATTTAAAAATACTAGTTGAGCAAAAATGATTTCCATTATTAGTCTGTTATTATTCCTAATTATATTAAAATACAAATTATAACTATTTAACCAATCTAATTCGAATAGTGTTCACTTGTTCACTAGACTATTTAGTATTTTAACTATAAATACATATTTTTTTAACATTTAGTTTAATTCGTTCTAATAACCATAGGTAGTTATAATAATTATTATTATTAATTATCATTAAAAATTATTTTTTTATAATATAAATTATGTTTGCATATAAAACCACAAACACAAGTCATAAGGTCAATTCACAGGTATTTTTTTCTTTTAGTTTTGTTTTTCAATTTTTGTATAAGATCGAATATTTTTAGTGATGGACCAACTTTATTTCCTGTCATATGTATAATTTCTTCTTTAGTGAGATTCAACAGTTGTATACCATTAATATTCTGCAAATAATTTTTTAATAAAACAATAATAAAATACAGACATTTTCAACAAACTAATTACTTGGCTTAAAAAAACTCCACAATATGCAGCACACTGATTAAAAAGTAAAAACTCTGATACATCTTTTTCACTCCACATATTTGTATCTTTTTCCAAAAACGATCGTCCCAGTTCATGTTCTTCTTTAATACTTGTTGCAGTCTTAGAACAAATAAATATCAATTAATTTTATGATTAGGCTATTATATATTTTGCACAAATAAAATAAATCTAAATATATTTTAGTAAGTGCTCTAAGTTATATAATACACTAGCTGTATAATCTGAGTCTTTGCATAGAAAAAAATAAATGAATATAAAATACAGCACTATTTAGGTGTATCTCAATTTTAGTGTACCTCAGTTCACTAACAAATTGACAACGGTGCACCTTATTTTAAGAAATATTTTGACTTAGATGGGCAACCATAAATCGCGGATTGGAATTTGTACACAGACTATTTTTTAATGTGGTTCAAACTACTCTAAACTTTTCTGACATCTCTGAGAATAATTTTTAAGATTTTCGTAAAAATCAGTTTTTTATTTCGATCATAAATCTTAAAATCCTTGTGTGGAAAATTCTTTTTTACTCCACTATGAAAATTTCAAGTTGATAACTATCATAGTTTAGGCTCTACATTGATAAGTCAGGGCAAGTACAATTATATATGTAAGTATAGATAAAAATAATTTTTGTTCAAAAATTTAAAATTATACTAACATTTACACTAGCAACTGGTAAAGATTGATCTGGACCTATAGGTTCTGCTGCTGAAACTGGACTTCGTTCACAAGTTATTTTATTGTTAGCAGTCCATGTCTGACAGACCTAAATACAATGATATTAGTATTTGTTTCATAATAATAATGTTTTTATTATTACGTTTACAGAAGTATAACAAGAAGTAGGAACCTTTGTCTGAATTACTAAAGGAGGTACCGTTACTTTTTTGGCTGGTACACGTTGATATTTCTTTGATTTTTTCTTTTTATGTTTACTAGGTCTATGATCTACAATAAAAAATGTAATTAAATCAATTTCAATAAATTTAAGTTTATTTAGGAATAATTACCTTGAACGGGTTGTGAGATAGGTCCTTCTAATTTATAACCAACTAATTCACACCAACCAACTGGAAATATATCAGATGAGCAACAATCTAACCATTGGTTGAAGTCATTTTCCCATCCATCAAAATGAACTTCCACTAACCTTCCTGCTGTTCTTACTATAGTTGCCACACATATCAAATGAGGATTCATTAAATCAGTACACTCAAGTTTCATACCACATTTAAATCCATGGTCAGGTACTTCCTACAATGTTTAAATAAAATGTATAGGTATTAACACAATTATACATTATTAATTAATATAATAAAATTCATTATTTATTTATAGCAATTAATAATTATCTTGTAAATACGTTTTAAATTTAATTTAAAGTATTATATTATATAATATTAAAAAATATTAAAATATTAATATTATATTATAATATTAATATTTTATTAATATTTTTATTATATTATATTATATATATTCATACTATATGTATATATATTTATTTTATGAGCTGTTGTCAATTCAATAAACATATGTGAATTATAAATATCATCAACCAACATATAAGTAAAAACTAAATTAATAAAGAGAATGCCACATCTGCATGTGTTGTCTGTCTTACAAATGTATAATATAGAAATTATTATTAATAGCTATATTATTTAATATTGATATATTAATTACAAAGCAAGTTACAAGAATTTTAAAATGGTAAATTTCTGGAAAATATTAAATGGCCATAAGTTACTTTAAAACTAAAATATTAATAAAAGCCTTCAAGTTGCTTTTTTTAATAATCTTATCTTAAAACTATACAAAAGGTCAATTCATTCTAATTTTAAAAACAACAGAATAAAGGTCCCCTGTAACTGGACACAATTTACCACCACTGCTACAGGGTCAACCTTAAAATGCATTATTGTGAATGCTAAATTTGCTATTTCATATGTTTGTAAGATGGAGACAATACGTGTCATCTAAAGAAGACATTCACACACTTCATGTAGAAATTCTAAATATGCAAACTCAAACCTTTAATGCATAATACATTTTCATAAATTATAATATAATGACAACATTTATATGGGCTATAATGTATATTTAATAAACAACATGAACAGCATTTACATTATTTTGTAAACATTCTTTAGTTCTTAGTTTCTTGTTTAACTATATAATATTATTGAGTTAAATTAATAAATAAAATCTCAAATAAAACATTTCACTCATTTATAATAAATATTAACATTGAGTAACTTAGTACTATCTATACTCAATAATATTAACCATTTAGTTATTCTGTTAAAAATATTTTAATATATATAACCAGAGTAGCAAAATCAGGATTTCAGTTACTTTTTTATTATTTTATTTTAAATAAAGTAAAAATTGTTAGTATATCAATTAACACACACATCTTAAGTCCCGTCTGAATTCCCTATGTTTTTTGTTTATCGTTTTGTACGATTCTATCAGTTAATATCACCTATCTATGATGACACTTTGTTATCACATTAAGCAATTTCTACTATATTTAAAAATTACTTATTAGTTGTTGATATATAATTAAAACTAATATGTGTTACGCTTGTAGATCATCTGACCCACAGGCCTATGTTTCTTCATATTATTTATTAATAAATTAAATAATTTATAAATTTTTTATACAAATACAATAATACATTTATAAATCATACCATATCAAAGAGATGTTGTGGAGCTGCTTTACTGCAAGAATTGGTTAGATAGTCCTTCCATACAAAAGAATTAGTAGAATTTTGAGGGGGTTTTAAATTAATACCATGTGTTTCACAAAATCCAGCTGGCATAATACTTGCCGATGTACAATGATAACAAAACCAATCTTTTGGTGTACTATTATAAAAGTCAATAGATATCATTAAATAGCCATCATTCAACACCTAGAACATTAAAAACATGTTTCTTAACAGGTGTTGTATTTTAAACAAAAAAATGTTTTCATCATTACCTTCATAATTGTTGCGACACATATTGAGGCAAGATTTAGAGGATCAATTGCTTCCAGCTTCATTCCAACTTGAAATCCTGACTTAAATGGTATTGATATTGGAAAAAGATCTTCTGTAGCATCATCTTTATCACGTATACCTTTTGAAGTTCTATAACAATATTCATCAGGCGCACACAAACTATGACCTACTCGATCAGCCCAACCAACTGGATGAATTAATGGTGAGTCTTCATGTACCCAAAATACTATAAATAATACAATTTTAATTTATTGTTTATATATTACTTATTAAACTAAATATATATTAGTTCTTAAAGATTAAATTAAGAGAATGTTATTGCACTGTTTGCTTTCTTTCTTTGGTTCACTTGTAAGGCCATAGCCAAGGGGAGTTGGGTTAGAGCCCTCCCGAAATTTTATCCCAAGGTAATTAACGTTTTAAAATGTGCTGGTCAAAAAACGTATTTATACTCTAAACCCCCCCCCACCAAAAAAAAAAAACTTTTACTGGCTACGGTCTTGCTCACTCACAACATAGACAAAATAGATTCAGGTAAAATCATTTTTTTTTTATATTTTTAAGTAATCTTAGAGTAAAATCATCCTTTATTTAAATTATATATATATATATATATATATTATTTATTATATTTATATTTTTGAAAGTATGACATATCGATTTGTCTAAATATTGCCTCAAAACAATTTAACATTTATTTAGATCTAAAAATATTTTTATTTTTTAAGTCTAATAATAATAAAATATAAAACCAATACGTTGAACCCTCAAAAACATTATTTTCTATAATTTTACTATAAGATTACTCAAAAATTATAAAAAAAAAAAATATTACATAAATGTATTTTATCTATGTTAAGTGTGAGTGAGAGAAAAAAATATTCTACTGACATCCTATTAACTATACCCTGTCACATAAAAGTGTAATCTCAGATAGTAGGCATGTGCATATGAATAATGTGGGCTGAGTATCCCACTCTCAGGAACATTGTTTTTATCATATTATTTTGTGCTTTAATATACCAACAATTGCCTAGCTCGCATTTCATTAAGATTAATATAGTAAAGAAATTGTTCAGCTGCGGCTGATTGAAAGCAAAAACTGACGAAAACCAATGTAATAGAGGTGTTGTATAATCAAATCAGACAAAAATTCGTCACCACCAGAAGTTACTCTTATATGATATAGAGTATATGTGCACAAATAAAGTTCTTACCTTGTTCTTCATCATCATAATACCTTAGTTCTAACCGTTTACCAATTATATTAAGAATTTTGGCTACCTTAACTTTTGATATATGCTCTTTATCAATTAATTCCAAATTTAAATCAATTCTGAAACACAATAAAATGTAATTACGTAATTATATTTAAAAAAATTAAAAATTTAAAAAAATATACTAAAATTTTACCGAAACTTCGACTTCAGAGATTCAAATACTTTTAAATGAAAATTTGTAGGCAATGTCCTAGCTCCAGTTAAACGCTTGACTAAAAAATCTTTCCAATCACTATGTTTTGATTGAATAGCTAAAAAAATATTAAATCAATTAAACAATATTATAAAATTTAATTTGTTAAAATTTAATACTTACACTTTGGAGGTATTAATGGTTTACCCCTTGTCGCACACCATCCAACTGGATGTACAATACAAGAACATAAATTTACCCAAAAATCACTACTTTCTTCTAATTCATACCCCTCATAACGTAATTTTGCTTTATATCCTAAAAAAAAGTTATATTAATTAATTTCTATAAATAAACTTAATGATAATAATATAAACAAAAAACACAAACCTGCAATATTAACTATAGAAGCGACCCAATAGTAATCAGGAAATTCTTCACTAAAATTATCACAATCCGTATTTACAACTTCAACTTTAATTCCAACTGCTATATCATCCCAACAATCAGCCATAGGAGCCTATTCATCAAATTAATTTTTGTGTCAAAAAAGTTTATATAAACTTTTATTTATATTAATACATACATAATGGAAACATTGAACAGGAACTACATCATAATTTTTTTCAGTCAAATCTTTCACCCAATCATATGTTTGGGGAATTAGTCGACAAGGTTTTTTATCAGGAGGAAACAATAAATCTTCTTCAATGGGATATGTAGTAAAAGAAAGTGAATTATCAGATTCTGATTCAGCTTCTGTAATTTGGTGAGATTTAACTTTACTATTTGCAGCAGGAATAAGACAGTTTTTCACATCCATTTTTGGCTAAAAATAAAAATAGAAAATATTTGAAATTGTTTTTAAAATCTGCAATATACAATATTACTTATGTCTATAAACTCTATACCAAATGAGAAGACTTCTCAACAAACAGTTGTGCCACTAGACAGTAGAGGGGCTAATTAGTCATGGCCACTGATGCAGCAATACGTGTTGAGAAATCATTTTAGTTGGTATAGACAATAGTTCATAGAACAAAGTGCCAAACAATATTTGTTATAACATAGTGATAATGTGTAATGAATAAAAAATATAAATAAATATTTTGTTTTGTGCACTTGTAAATATTAAAGGACTAATATTCAATCTAAATTCTTTAGTTATTAATTCAAAAACATACCATTTCAGTAAATAAATGTTCATCATTTATAGAAGTAGAAGATGATTTTAGTTCTTCAGCAATATTTTTATTTGGAGATTCTTCGGACCAATAATCCACAGACTTTTCCATAGCTGCTTTAACACAAGCTTGACTGCAATAATTTCTTAGTTTTGTGTAAAATGAATGTTTAACACCAATGGCACCACAATTTATGCAAACCGCTGTAAAAACATAATAATTATGTATATTTAATATTTAGATTATTTTATTTAGCAAATATAAAACAAGGTATTTTAAAAGTATGTAAAATGTGTTATTTTATTTTAATATTAATAAATATTTAATTAATTGATTTTCAACAAATGTAATATAATAATAAAAACAAAAATTATATTGTATGTCAAAAAAAAAAATTCTGAAAAATAATTGACCAATACAATTTGATAGCTATTAATGGTATATTAGTTGTTATTTATGCCTCTTTTCAATACGATTAATACAATTTATAAATCTAAATCAAATATTATCAAACTCCTATGATAATTATTAGTTTTAACAGACATCATTTGAAATATCACTGTCTGCAAATAAATTGATAAAACAATTACAAATTCAAAGTATATTTTACCTCTTCCTTCTTTTTCAATAGGTAACATGTTAGGATCTGAATCTCTTTGATATGCAATAGGAGTTTTTAGTTTTAATGCAGGATTTTGAATAGGTTTAATTTTTCGAGAACTAGGTACATTAATTTTTCTTCCTTGTTCACAAATCCCAATGTTCTGTGTACTAGGTGCATTTTGGAAATTCCATAATTCATTTGAGTTATCCACATCCTTTGGATGATTGTACAACATGTAATTGTTTAATTCCTAAACATATAGTTTAATTAATTGCTGTTAAAACAAATAACTAATATTATACACAGGTTAGGTTATTAGGTAATATATACTGAGTATATTCTTAATATTTAACACAATTTCAATTAGGTTAAATTTTTAACATTTTAAAAAATATTTGTTCCCCTGCATATAAATATATACAAATACAACACATATATTAAAATTTGATAGATATTTTTGATTCTTTAATAACTTATTTTTTCTTTTTTCTTTAAACTATTGTATAACCCAGCGTTTCCCAACCAGTATGCCATGGCACATTAGTGTGCCGTGTTTGATTAATTAAACAAATTTAATTTTTGTAATAAAATATAATATAATAAGTTTTTCTAACCTAAATAAACACACATTTTAACTTATTCACTTTCAATTTACTAATATACTTTGGTACTAATATGATAAAAGCCCAATAGTAATAATAATAAAAATAGTCAGTGTCAGGTATACCACTGCTAAATATAGATTAGAATTAGTGTGCGTGAGATCAAAAAGGTTGGGAAACACTGGTATCCGATCATTCCTAATATTAATAAGTACCAATTCAGACAATCATTGGGGGCTTTTCAATTTCAATTGCCAATAATTCTAATAGGGTCAATTGTATTTTTTAGTCATTTTAAACCATTTAATAAAATATTCTTCAGTAAATATATTGTATTAAAGTATTTTTAAATCAACTAAATAAATTAGGGATATTTATAACAAACTACAGGGCTAAAATATTGATTCAACCCCTCCTGATAATTCAACTTTAGTGAAAACTAAGATAAAATAAAATAATTTGTGTGTATACTATTAGTAAATGTATATATGACTAATATTTTAGTAAGTACAGGTTATTGTATTTTTACTAGAACATAAACATTTGTACCCAAATTATAATCAGTCATATACAGAGTGTAATCATTTGTTAGAAACACTCTATAACTTTACAAATATTAAATATATTTGTATATGTTTGGTTTTTGGTGCTTAATAAACTTTGTTATAACTTATTAAACTAATTAAACAATTTTTATGCAGTTTCATTTTGCACATGCGCATAATAATTTTTTTTTTTTAAATGACAATCTCACCTCTTTTTGGTTAACTATTTTTACTCTTATTTTTTTATGAATTTTAATGATAAAACCAACTTCCTATGTTAAAAATTAGCCAAGTTATGGATATTTCAATGTTTGATATTTTTTGACATTTTTGAATTATTTACAAAGTTTATTTGATTAGCAAATAATCTTCAGGCATGTCAATTTTATTTCTATTATTGGATATTTTAAAATAATCAATAAATGATAGGTACGGGCTTTCTCCATCATTTCACAACTATTCTTATCTGAATATAGGGTAATTTAGATACGACAAATTGACTGTTTTCATTTGAAATAGGCCAGTGCAGCTACCTGTTTAGTATTTGCTTTACAGTCATATTATATGAATTCATGCGTGTTTATTAAACAATAAATTAACTAAGTTTGACTTAATTGAGTTACATTAAATTACTTTATAATTGAGGTAGCTTGTAGTTTAAACAAAACATGAATAATTCAGAGAAGATTGATATGCTTTTTTTATTGCGAATGTGAAAAAAATTCACATCAGGCTGCATGTGCTTATGTTGAACATTACACAAGTATGTATCTATTAATTATTAGTATTTTTTATGACTTTTTTTGGTTTTGTTGGTCAAAATAATAAAACAAATTTTTTCATTTTTCTAAATTCAGATAGGCAACATCCACCACATAATTATTTTAATAAGTTAGAAAGGAATTTAAGAAATACTGGTTCTTTTTCTAACACAAGAGTTATTGTTAACCAACAACCTAGGTAAGTCAATACATTAGGAGAAGATATTGAGCTTCAAATGTTGGCGTACATAAAAGCAAATCCCAAAGTTAGTACGCGTTATATTGGCTTTGAAATAGGTATTTCTCATAATGCCGTATATAAAATTTAAAAAAAAAACATAAATTTCATCCATATAGACCTGATTTAGTTCAACATTTATACCAAGGTGACACTGAGCGTAGGATTATGTTCATTTCTTGATTGATAACTCGATTAAAAGACAATCCTATTATTTTAAATTACATATTATAGACAGATGAATCCAAATTCACCAACAATGGGATAATAAATAAACAAAATAATCGTTATTGGGACACTCAAAATCCCTATTGAGTTTTTGAAACAATAAACCAATGTCTGGGGAACAAATGTCTGATTGGAGATAAATTGTTGGGACCTTATTTCTACGACAGTACATTAAATGGAAGATGGTATCTAGAATTTCTAATGAATGATCATGCTAAACAATATTTCTCTTGCAACAAGAAACAATTTGATTTTACAACAAGATGGAACCTCGGCACGTAATGCAATTGTCGTGAAGAATAATTTAAATGAAAATTTTGAAAATCGTTGAATAGGAACTAATAGTATAATAAAATGGCCACCTTGATCCCCAGATCTTACACCATTAGATTACTTTTTGTGGGGACATCTAAAAACTGTCATCTATCTAAACCCACCTACTAATTTCACTTATTTGAAACAAAAAATAATTGCGGTGTGTATTCAACTTACTGAAGGGTAAATTTCATCTGCAACAAATAAAGAATTTCTACGGAGGGCAGAAGCATGTTAAAAATTATAATGGAGAACAGTTTGAACAATTTATAAGATAAATTAATGTAATTTTGAATTAATAAAAATTAAAATTAAAAAGAATTTTTTTTTTTAATCGCCCAAGGAGACAAACTTAAAAAACTAATTTCTGTAGGGGAAGAGGATCCCTCCAAAAATTAGGTACTAAAAATAACACTAAAAGATATTATGTGGTGCAAAAAGAAATAATTTAAGCATACAATCAAAGAATAATTCAAAAATATCAAAAAAATAATATCAAACATTGAAATATCCATAACATGGCTAATTTTTAACATAAGAAGTTGGTTTTACTATTAAAATTCATAAAAAAAAAAATAAGAGTAAAAATAGTTAACCAAAAAAGATGGAATTGTCATTTAAAAAAAAAAAAAATTATTATGCGCATGCGCAAAATGAAACGGCATAAAAATTGTTTAATTAGTTTAATAAGTTACAACAAAGTTTATTAAGCACCAAAAAACAAACATAATACAAATATATTTAATATTTGTAAAGTTATAGAGTGTTTCCAACAAACGATTACACACTGTATAACTCAATGCTAAAAATGTGTCATGTAATTTATATATAAAAAAAGATGTTAAATGCTATAAATGCAATAGTTATAAATATGTATACTAACCGTTCTAGGTTGATGAATGGTTTCCATCTGTGGCATAGAATTATCAAAGAACACTGGATCTATTGCTATAGTATGTTCATTTTCAGAATGAGGAATAAACATATTATTTTCTCCGTTCATCCATACAAAATTCATGTGATCTAAGATCAAATATAAAATACAATTTCTTAAAAATATTTAATTGTCAGCTTAATTTTAAACACAGTAATACTAATTCACAATAAAATAAAATTAATATTGAAATTCTAATTTTTATAAATCATTAAAATTGTTTATTAAGAGACTCTCATTTGACATACAAATTATAATAATTATTAAAATGAAGAACAACTTATTATTTTTAAAGATGTACATAATGTACCTCTATATTGTTTTAGGATTTAACTAAAGTTATTCATGTGATATATATATTTTTTTAAACCATTCAAAGTAATCAATTTAATCCATATCGTGACTTAGAAAAAATGTATAGAAAATAACAAGGAAAATAATAAAAAGTTTGACAAATATATTCTTTTATTTGGATGTATTGTATTTCAAATCGATAGAACCAGTCGAGTAGTACATAAAACTCCTATAGTAATTGGAATAAGCTTAACCTAAATTTAATCTAATTTATGACCATAATTATTATTATGATCACTATTCTCTAGAAAAAATTGTACTCGTGGTTGAAAGACCAACAAGTAGTCATAACAAGATGTCTTAAGAACAAACTCGTTAAATTATTTACCTCTGTTTACCGGATAATCCATTGTTGTGAAAAGTGTGGATCAAACCCGCAGATCGAAATTCTTAAGTTGCAATTGGTAATGGCGTGGGATCGGCATCGAACGCCACAAACAAATAAGTCATGCATGGGGAATCGTCAATGTCCGAACATGTGAATTTGGTCCATTGTTAAAAAATGTTAGGCTACCAAACACACGGTACATTTTTGCAAATAATAAAATAGGCATTAGACGATCGGGAAATAAAAGAAAAACACAAACATACGCCAGTTGCCAGTAAATGATAACAATCCATTCACAGGGTTTTTGGTGGAAGAGGGATGTGTACAGTATCAGAACGTATTATGATAACGATGATAACGATTTATGACTAATATATAATATATTGCCAACATTTATGCCGTTATGGTTCTTAAAATAACATTATTTAATATATTATAATACCCCGTGTATATATATATACTTTAGGGTATTATTTATAGAATGTGGATTTAAAATTAAAATTTTATAACTTTAATTTAAAAACAAAAAAAAAAAAGAACGTACGTTTTATTATAAGGTAAGAAACATACAAACCATTAGAATCTGCTAAACGAATACTCTTAGTCGTGGGTGGGAATCTTGAGTTAGGTATATTTAAATATTTTTTTATACTGGCCATGGGCTTACCTACAACCTACTGTAATACTGCACATCATTATCATATTATTATAATTATGCAAAAGAAATAACAAAAAAACTTCAGTAATATTAGGTATCAAAATTTAAAATACCAAACAATAAAAATATTAATGGCGCAACTACGGAAGTGCTAGCCGCTAGGTAATGTTGAAACATCGTCTGCTAAACTTCAAGCACCCCCAAGTTCCATATCGTTGTCATTTCAAATATCTATATAGTTTTTAGCTAGTGGTGTTAATTTTCTTGACAATTTTTTTTGTGAAAATGTCAAGGCTTGCAAACGTTATACCGTACAATCATAAATGACAAAAAACAATTAAAATTAGTAAATGTTATTGAAATGGAAAATGGTAAACAAAAATAATTAATAAATACAATAAGACAAAATATATAATATATCATAAAACAAATCATAATACGAAACGTAATTTATAGAACATCATTAAACAAAAAAATAATGCAAAACAAAATTTGATTTCAAATGCAAGCTCTGAGAAATTTTTAAAATGTTGGGTGTATAAAAGCAGAAATGCTTGTAGAATTTTTTTTTTTCAAAAAACAGCACAAACAATAATAAAAAAATTATAAATTACGGCAAACCATCCCTGTCAGTTCTACAACATGTGAACAATGTTTTTCCTACGCGTGAATATTAAAAAAATTGTCTGAGAAACAACTTACTTAATAATATGTGTTAACATATTGTGAACATTGAGAGTGATCTAGCAAATGAAATTTTTCCGAAAAAAATACTAAACACACTATCATTACCATAATTGATAGAAAACTATGTTTAACACTTTAAATAATATTAAAAAAAAAAAAATTTTTAATAATATAATATAATATAATTTTTTAATATTTAATAATATTTATTATTGTAAAAATATTTTATTTTTATATTATTATAGTCTTTTTAAACTACACGAATTTATATCCATAAATCTCGAAAACTATCCGAAAACATTCATACAATCTCTATTATTATATTTGTTCGAACGACGAGTATTGTCGGGAGTCGTTATCATAAGATATCTGTTACTATTAATTTTTCATTTTTAGAACTACTTTTTTATTCGGTTAAACCATGTGGGTTAAGATAGATTTTGGGAGAAAATTTGGGTCGCGGTCCTAAAAATATTGAGAAGCATGAAACGTTTGTTGGTTTGCGATAATGTGTTTGTGAGTGTAATCAGATATTCAGATTGGTGTGGGGCCAAGTCCTTCCCCCATAGTTATATTCGGTATTTTAATTAGGCAGGAACGTAAATTTTTTATGTGTTAACATAGTACCTCTACTATTTCTTTTCCGAGTCAAGTACCGTGTATATCTTATTATATTTGAATGGTCAAACACTGAAACCTACTGTAGCCTATTGACTACTATGAATGTAGGTCAGTTAACACCCGTCGGCTTACGACTTATTAGGAGGTATAGTGGACAATCGCAACCTGTATGCGGGGACGAGTTTAGAAATTCCATCAATTCCATTCACTCTTTTTGAAAATTTTTCATATAAACTCCATTGATACTTTTTTTTTTAACTGAAACAATTGTAAATTCTATCAGGACATTTTTTTTTTTATCCAAAGAACAAATGAATTTTTCACCGATTTTGTTTTTATTGAATATTTATTATAAATTAGATTAAATTTAAATTTGGTGAATAATAAGAAAATTCAGACCACAGACAGGTATATATATTATATCATGTTCAGAACACTGATTCCAATCGTGACTATTCGGTCTACACCACGACCTAAGATACATATATACTGACATGGGGGTAATGCTTATAATAACGACTATAGTTATGGTTCATGGTAAATACCATGGTGATTCTTATCACAGCGGTGGGGTATACTACCTTTATCAATTAATTCGTTTTCAAACCTGTTGATCGAATCATCTGAATAAACGAATAATCAAAAATATAAGACCAACGTAGGTACAATGTTCAAACAGTCCAAAACTTCAGTCTTCATAGTTTCATACTTCAAACGTTCAATAAACTTCAAATATTGTAATATTGTAGTTATATAATTTGTACATACGAATGAATATGTATTTGGATAATGTATATAGCAGACATAATATAAATTGTCCAGAACGTTGAGAGAATCGCAAGCATTATGTAAGTAATTAAACTGATAAATCAATATTTCACATGTTTATAAAGTAAAAATGAAGAGGAATACTTAAAATATCAACTAAATAACTTATAATTAATAGTAAATTGTTATTTCACATATAAAATTAGTAAGAACTCAAGACATAGAAATAATAAATATGATATTCCCCATTGTATGAGCAATTTTAACATAAAGTTATAATGCACTTGAATGCAGCTATTTAGGTATTATACATATTCATGAATTTGCAATCAAATTAAATTATTATTATTATAATAATCAATTGAAAATTATATCATATGTAAAATATTAGAAATATCAAGTCTTAATATTATGTATGTCGCTTACCTACCTGTAATATTATTATATTATATAACTATTAGTGTTGGTAGGTACTCTAGTTACATTGAAGACTTGGACTGTTACTTATTATATCAAGTATTTTGTTTTTTTATTTAAAATTAATTTACTGTTTATTTCATATTTCATATTTTCACTATAGATATGTATACATTTTAATTTTAACATTTTAGCAACACTTGAGCATCCATAATAACTGTATTTATCATTTGAAGTTTAATTATTTACTGGACATAATGGAGCTAGTGAATATTGCTAAAACAAATTTACGCAATAACTTAAAAAAAAAACTGTCACAAATGACTGCTGATGAAATTGTTGACCAATCAAAAATCATAACTAACAAAGTAAGTTATATAAAATATAATGAGGAATAAACATGCCTTAAATTATTTAATTATAAATTATAATGTTAGCTTTTAGGTTATCTTGGAACATATTTAATTGTGTTACTTTTTTCATGCTTCAATATTTGATTTGTTTATTACAATTATATTAACCAACTCAATCAATTTTTCATATCATACAAAAATTATATTAAATTTTTTACTTCATATGTAGGATAACTATGAACTATTCATATTTTAATCTTAGTATTTTCAAGTTAAATAGTTAAAAGAACTCAATTAATGATATAGGTATATCATTCACTATAACTATTTTAAAATTATGAATTATAAATAATTATCTAAATTACTTGTTTAAATAATTTAAGTTATAATTAAAAGAAAGAATAATTAATTTAATATTTTCAGATATTATCTCATCCAGTATACACAAGAAGCAACAGAGTGTCGATATATCTCAGTATGAATTCCGAAGTGCAAACAAACAATATTGTTGAAAACATTTTTGACTCAGGAAAAATATGTTTTATTCCAAAGTGTGTTAATACATTTTTTGAATATTTTTATTGTATTTTCAAAGTAATAATTTGATTTTAGGTATAACAAATCTGAAATGTTTATGGTAAAGATAAAATCAATAGATGAACTTAAGAGTTTGCCGAAAACCAAATGGAATATAGCACAACCAGCCGATGATGATGTGCACGAGGATGCATTGACAACTGGTACTTAATTAATGGTACCTACTGCTTTATATGTTTTTGAATAATACATCCTTTTAATTTGGTGTTTAGGTGGTTTAGATTTGATAATAGTGCCAGGTTTGGGTTTTACCACAGATGGCAAACGATTAGGACGAGGAAAAGGTTATTATGACCGATGCATTACTGAATATAAAAAAAAATATCCATTCAATAATTTGAAAACCATTGGATTGGCATTTAGTGAACAAATATGTGATGATATACCTACGAGTCAACAAGATAGTTTGATAGACTTTTTAGTCTGTCCTTAATTATAATAATAAATTATGTGTAAGATACCTACTATGTTCAGAAATGATAATAAATATTTTAGTTTTATGAAATGTTTAGAATCTTAAGTGCTTAATTGATTGTGATCAATATTTTATACATTTCAATTTAGTTACAATGTTTTTATCTAAGCTAAATAAATTAAATATTACATTTTATTCTTTGACACGTATTGATGTATCCATTATATTATGTTTATTATAAATTATTATTATTACAACGAATGTACAGTAAAATTATTTTATAAGCTAATCAATAAGTGTGATATAAGCAGTAAACTATTAATTATTGTAAAGATGTGTGACATATAATGTATACAAATATTACCAAATTCATAATTCTTTATAAATGAATTTTAGTAACATTCCTAAATTATAAATACCTAGTTCTAGTATTTAATGAGCATACATAATATATTACAAATACCATATGGCTATAAATTATTATTATCATTAATTACAAATTATATTACTACTGTAGGTAATATATATATATAATATAATATTATATTATATATTATATATATTTATATTTGAACATTTACAAAATTAAAAATAGGTTCTACATACAAAACTTATTATAAAATGTCTGGTCAAAATAAATATTAAGAAAAAAAAATGAACACATCAGTAATCGTTAATTTTAACTGATGACCTATTTTTTAACTTAGGTATTTATACAATAGGAGATGATATTTTTTTTTTTTTTTTTTTAAACTAAAATATTAAATATATTTTTTGGATTTATTTATAACAAAAAGGAGATGCTGTGATATGATTATAATATGTATAATATATAAATAATATAATATAGATTTTTATGGGCGTATTACATATAACCATAATGTCTATAATACAAGTTACAAGTTAAGCTACTGATAACAATCATGCTAGATTTTCACAAGACATTTGTGGAACGACACAAATGTCCGTACAAACAACAAGCGAACTCGTTAACGATAACGATAATGTGTAATTAATAAATAATGATAACTTTAAATAATTTGACGACGCAATGACAACAACAATAATCGATAGGTACGTACATGGGTAACCGTAAATAATATTGTTATTGTTATTGCGTTATTTGAGGAGACGAGAATCTGAACGCGATGTCGTCGTCAGAGAGAGCCGAACATTTTTTGTCCCCTGGTAAGCGTGAGGCTCACGGTGACCACGGACACGAGGAACATGATCAGGCCCACGCACGCCGTGACGAAGCGACACCAACACCTATGCTTCTTCCCCACTTTGATCTTCTGCATCAGCTTTTCGGCCTGCTGCGTGTCCAACGTGAATTGCAGTCCGCGTAACATGGCGCCGCAATCCTAAAAGAAAAAAAAAATACAAAGTCATTAGTGTTTACCGTATTGTGCATTATAGGTAATCCAATAAAAAAAAAAAAAAAACAGAATTTTTCTGATCATTATTTTTTTTTTTTAAGAGTGGAGGCGAGGGGGAGGGGGTGCCAAACGAACGGACACGATTTTTGATAATTAGCTATAAGTAAATACAATCCGCAATACTTTAAAAAATTATAAGTTATTTATAAACACCGTCCGGTGTTAATGCCGTTTTGTCTTCAAAAACACACTCTACCGGGAATAACGATCCTGACCCGCGTAGAATCGATCGAATTTGATTTTTTTTTTTTTTTTAGAGAGAAATATTCTACAGCTCGCATTGAACTTAGTTTTATAATATTTTAATTACAAACGTTTTAAATAAGTCTAAAAAAAAAAAAAAGACAATTTTAAGCTTTTTTTACAAATCATTTTTTATATTATTATTTAAAACCAAATGAAAAATCTGAGCTCAATGCGGGCTGTAGAATATTGTTGTTTATCGATTAAAAAAGGAAATCATCTGAAAATATTCAATTGACAATGAGACATGCATTATACATATTTCCCGTGAAGTCATTTACGTCTATCGAAATGGACAACTATTCTATGACATGCACCTGCGAGTGCGTTCACGTCATTCGTATACGTTTAGTAGAGGGATTCTCTCACATTGATTGATAACCATTTACACGTGAACACATTCACAAGATCGTGCAACGCCGAAACAATATGTGAATAAGGTTGCCAACAATTTACTCCTTAATAAATAGCCGGCATTGGTGGCTTTAATTCAAAATTGTTTCTTTTCTCCACATTACAAATAAATAACTCTACAAAATGGCTATTTTCGAATTTGTAAAAAATAAAATTTTAAGCGTTTTTGAATTTTTATTTTTTAGACCGTGGTAATGCGAGAGAGCGCATAATATTACATTAAAAAAAAACAGCATTATAATATCTGCGTTATATTTCGAACTAGAGCTACTGACTGATTAATAGAAATGTTTATTATTATTGTCTATAATGAGTTTTTGTGGTAGACGTTTTTCTTTGTCGTACGAAAATATACATTTTTGAGTCATCAGTCACTGTGCATAATATACTAGGTAAGCGGTTGTCTAAAAGTTGCCATTTTATTGTCAATGTGGCTTTACAAGTATGACATGTCCTATAATATATGATATACATATATTTATATATAATTATATTGGTGTGTTTCTTTGTAGGTCTTGTGATCAAAGATTTTCTACCGTGGAATAGTCCCTAAAATTTTATAAGCAACTACAATGGTGTACGTGGCACGTTAACCTGTCGTTCATATATAATATATATAGACAGTATGATTACGTTAACTATTTATTATTGTGTTGTCAAAACGGGAAATGGAAAATAAATGATGTAAAATCGTCGCTCAGGCCGATTATTATATATATAAATCGTTATGAAATGATTCGGGTAATATATAGGAGGTAAGTACCTAACACATACAAACGTTATACAAAAAAATCTCTCAAACGCGCCGCAATCATCATCAAATTATTGCTCAAACGGCATACCTATAAATACCTTTCCGGCAGTCTCGGCTTTCGAAATAATATATACTGAGTGATCCACCAAGCACGCTCACTTCCATTTCATAATCAATATTTTCAAATTTTGATATTTTGAAATTACTCGAAGACCATATTTTTAAATTCTTGAGATTTTTTGTACTACCTACCTAAGGAGTGCTCTATAGAGTTACAAGCTTTTGTTTTTCAAATGAGAATCCCCCTTTTCAATTGTAAATTAATATGTGGATAATTTTTTTGAAAAATTTGACGTACCTATTAAAATTAAAATTTGAACGAATAGTTTTTGAGTTATTTAACTTTGTGCACTGAGCATAATAGGTTCATAATAATGGATTTAGAATACACGGGGGCTATAGAAATTTGAAAATTGTATTAATTAATATTATTTTATCAATATTTATAATTTATAAAAATGGTCCGAGTATAATAATAAATACTAGATCTAATATTACATATTATATTTTATATTTTTGTGATATCATCATTTTGAAGACTATTATATCCTTATTGTATATGCATTTGAATAACTGAAAAACTATAAGTTCGAATTTTGAATTGAGTACATTAAAAATTTCAATAAAAATGAACACTGAACAATTTATAGTAAAAATAGGGTAAGGAGGGGGGAGGGGTTCTCGTTTGAAAAATAGAAGTTTGTATCGCTACAGGACACTCCTTAAGTAAATAGTACAAAAATCTCAAGAATCCGAAAATATGGTAGGCATATTTCAAAATGTCGAAAATCAGAATTTGAATAAGTTATTTATTAAATGAAAAATGGGGGAGGGGGTGAACATGCTTGGTAAATCACCATGTATAATCGTTCGATCACCGAAATTCGAGCGTCAAACATACATGCACTTGTAATAATACATTTGAATACAGCCATAATATTATTATAACATTATTATATTAAGATTATGCGTATGCCGCGCAGCCGTTCACTCCAAGGACCGCGAGTGTTTAGATCAATCAAACGGCGATTGCAATAAGTATATATATATTGTGTATAAATAGTTTGATGTATATTATATAATTACCAAAACGCGAAGACATGATTACGGAACTCTTTAAGTACCTACCACAGTAAAAGTCGAGTTTTTATTAATGTATTCGAATTAACTCTGGCCCCCACGGCATTTTGGATTTATACACTTCGCCAGACGTGTTGTACACGGGTACTTATGTCGCCGTAGACAAATCAAATAATTATAAAGGCACGATAGTTTTTCCATTGTAATACTCGCAGTTCTCACGCGTATATTTTATGTAACACCTACTGTATAGGTATAGGGCAGATAGGTACCCAAAAAATATTATGTCTATTATAACACAGTATTATACGTTGACGTCAAGAATTATTATAAGTATTATAACGATCATATGACAGTCGAGTAGAAGTGATTTATCGTGTGATGTCGATTATATATTGACTAACAAGAGCATCGTATGAATTATTTTGTAACAGCCAAATAGGTTATTAGTACTATGCATACACATATTTTAATGGCTAGGTAGACGTTACACGTCATAACGGCTAAACATTATACTATAATAATGTCTAGCGCAACAGTAGTATACACAATAATTACGAGTTTAATTGACTCGTAAATATTGCAATGCTCGCGGTAGAGGATTTAATTGTTTATATAATTATAAATAATACATATAGAGTACCTACATACGTATATATTTATATATATATATATTTAAGAAATAGAGATTGCCGTGTACCGCGTACAATAATTGTACATAATATTTCATTATTTTGAGTGGAATATTATAATGTTGCGCATGTATACCTACGCAGAAATGTAGGAGAATATATATAATATTATAATAATATATCGTCTGTTTCGCCTGCGTCTACCTATACATCTAACTTTTTTTCCTGTTCTTCCAGAAATTTACAATAGTTTTAAGAATATTAAATGAGGCACATTGAATTGATGTCACACTCACCACGATGACAGCAGGATAAATGATAAAAAATTAAAAATATTTTAATCTATTGGAGTGAGGTGAGGTCTGAACTGTTACTGTACAGTTTTTGTATACATAAATTTTGTCAAAAATTTGCTTTGAGAATAAATTCCCGTTTTTCCTTAATTTTATTTTTATTTTTTTGTTTTTCCCGGCGCGTTTAAAAACTAATAGAAATTTTTTACTTTTGACCCACTAATGTACCAACTAGATTCACTTTCCTATTAAAAAGATGTTGATGAAGAAAATTGGAGCACTTTTATTACACTAAAACGTGATGACAGATACAAATAAAAACACACACATTGTAAAATCGATACATTCATCGCTTCATTCTGAATCTAAAATTATGTATCATTGTGTTTTATGTAATTATGATTTTGTGTTTAGTCTTGACAGTCTTATATTACCGTCATTTGTTATTTTCCGACAATCTTTTTGAAAATATTTGGCCATGTAGCCTGTAGGTTTAAATAGACTGTAGGTATATAGGTATTATAGGTACGTATAAGTATATATAATATAAAATAGTTCTATAGTTTCCCGTAGAGTGATATTATGTGGGCACTGGCCACTGGGCTCAAACGTGTGGTCTCATTGTCTCAGAATATATATATTTTAGTGAATAAAAGAATAATGAAATAAATATTCTGTCGATAAAGACAATTTACAATCAATAAACTTATAATCACCAGACTTTATGAGGCCCGCCATATACGCTTCCACAGTCGTCGTTTACACGGCAGGAGGTAGGTATTCAATATTGCAGGTCTCCTACGACCTGTCGGTATTATATGTTTATTATATACATTATATATCTAGGCTATAATATTATGTAGATTAATGCATAATAAATAATTCCTACGAGGATGAGATAACCGCGTTGTCACAGGCGCGGTTATCCGCTGATGTGCTGTACAATGGAAAACAATATTAGAAATTATTCGATTTTATGTTTTTTTTCGCCATAAGCATTCGAATATTGCGCACAGATTAGACTATACCGACAAGGCGGTAAATATCTGTTTAATGAAATCCACAAGACTCAAATTATTATGTACCAACATTTTCAGCAATGAGGCGTGTTTTAATATCGATCAAATACCAGCTTCGGGGGATTTACAACTTACTAACGCGCACTAACTATAACATAATATGACATGCAAAACGTTTAGATATCTACTTTGAAACTGGCCTAGTTATATAAAATATGATTTTTTTTTAACAGCTGTAAAAAAAAATCGTAAGGGTTAAATACCGCAATAGCTATAATACAATAAAATATCGTTATTAAATATTGATGTCTGTTAGGCGAGAAAACTAAACAGATTATTGCTAAATGGTATACGGGTACATATTGTTAGGATAGGATATACCTATTAGTGATGTTTTTAATTTTGTAGTATAAGAGAAAAACTATGAGGGGACCGGTATAATGTGTTTAATGTATAAAAAAACGCTAAATTAAATTTTGGTTTTTTTCATATAATTTATGCCCAGTGGGTTATATGAAAGAAATACTTGTATTGTAATAATATGTTTAATACTTAAACCTGCAATAAAATGCTACTGCAGTGGCGTAGTGTCTTATTTTAATATAAATCAGAACTTGCGTTATTAATTATTTTATGTTGTATTCGTTAGTCAATATTCTTATTTAATTTTTATTGTTTTCTTTTTGCAATGTTATATTTAATTTTATTAATTATACATAATTCATTATAATTATTTATTGTTCTTTTTTTTTATTTATTATATTTCTAGATTTGAATTTAGATTTTAATAAACTATATGTATGAACTAAAAATATTATATAAACCACAATACTTAATACAATAAGTTTTTTTTATATTAAGGTTTGTTTATTTTTGAGAAATACAGATATTATTTCTCTCATATTTTATTTTATTATCTCACGAATAATTTACTACGTTTACTGTTTTTGTATCCTTTAAATTTATATGCATGTTATTACTTGTATGCATGTATAACATTTCATTAGATTTAAAAATTTCCATTTTTAGTTGAAATCAATATAGATTATTTTCACACAAAATAGTATAAGGATATTTGAAAACTAATTAATTACTAATAAAATATTTTTTTAACCATATTTAGTTGTTTCGTAATGCTTTAAATCTTGAGCACTATTAATAAACAATAGAATATGAAGGTAAAAAAGTTTCCATTTTATTTTAGTTAATATATTTACATTAAACAAATTAAAATTTTCCCCTGAATACTTTTAACGATTACTTAATATACACCAAAGTAAGTGTTTGAGTATATACAATATATCTATTGCTTACATGGTAGTCTCTACAATATAGGTATACAGCAGCTGGTAATATGCTAAAACTAAAGGTAGTAATCCATTATGGCTGTATAATTATACACTATATTATTAAATACTTAAATGTCAGAACAAAACTATTAATACTAAATTGTACATAACTTTACGCGCCGATTTGTGCAGTTTTAAATATAATATAATATAATGCATAAAACATAAATATCTATAAAAATAATTTACATTTATTGAAAATTTATACAATTATTATAATCTTAAAGACTCGCGAAGTATAATGTCTATACATAGTTTTAGGGGCTCATTTGCACTTAAATGGATATTTCGCATTATGTGGCATTATATTGTTTTCCCGATATATTATGTCTATGAACATTGTTTAATAAAATGTGTCCTTCTGGAAATGTCATTAATATTTTATCACTTTATTTAAAAATATCATGTCGACGGATAATATATTATATTATGTACTAGCTGTGGACTGTACATCCTATTTCCTGTGATAAATATTTAAGGCGTTTGGTACCGGTTCTGTAGTCTCGCACTGTGTATGGATGTATAATGTCTAAACAGTTGTCCGTCTTGATCGCGCGAACATATATTTTCATTGTTATATAATTTGATTTACATAATTTCAGAAAAAAAAAATAGTTTTGATATAAAAATCTAAAAATGTAACCGATCTTGCAACAGATTACAGAATTATTTGAATAATGTGTTTCCACGATAGCAGTTGATTCGATATTTTGAATATAATTTACTTTTAATATTATAATTTATGAAATTTATAGTGAAAACAAAGTACCTACACATAATTTTTAAGGACATTTCAACAAACTTATAAGATAAATGAAAATTAAACGTTTGAAATAATTGTAGAAAGCAATAGGTACATAATGTTGTAAGACGTGATCCTAAAGTTGTTGCGAAATGATGAGATTGTATTATTTAATGGAAATATTTTTTTTTCGTCACAAATCCGTGATATTGGAAAAAATAAATAAATAGAGAATAACTGTAACTGTGATTGGGGGCGTTTGTATTTCTTTCGATAACTATTAACACAAAAATTATTAAACACGTAATTCAAAAAAAAAAAAACTCAAAATGTTCAAAAATCTTTATGCGTTTTTAACAAATCATTTATTTAAAATCTATATTTATGCAGTCGTAAAAATAAAAACGCTAAATCGCACAGATATAATGTTTATTATATAGTATCTACTGAAAAAAATTAGGTCAATATACATAAATGATTTAATTTAAAACCGCGGAGTGCAGGTTTTTTTTTGGCTGACATATATATGTATTGAGTTTTTCCACACAAATTATCCGTGTATGACATAATAATTCTACTGATGTACCTTCCAAACAATATAAAGTCATGATTCGGACAAAGTATATAATAATTGTGACCATGTGTATATATAATATATAATGCACACGCGCGACATGCACAGACTCGAATAAAAATGAAAACGCGCACGTTTACACGAGACCACCTGTATAATATATAATTATACAGTGTGATTCAACATTTATATGTTACAGCCATTTTATCACATAAATATTAAAAAAAAAAATAAAGAAAAATGTATGGTACGAAAGTTGTTTTACATCTTATATGATTTGTACATTTTATAATTTTTTACAATATATCAGCTAGGGGAGTTTTAAAGGGTCAACTTTAGAAACTCAAATAGGAACCTATACTTTTTTTGCAAAAATAATATGAAGACATTTTTTTAATACATTTTAGTGCTTGAACGACATTAATTAATGCAAAACTCTATGCTCAAGAGATATTTAAAATGTTTATACATTTTTAAGGTTAACCGCCCAAAACCCCGCTAAAATATTGTAAAGAATCATAAAACGTACAAATCGTTTTAGATGTTTCTAAATCAAAATACTTTCGTATCATAAGTTTTTCTCTATTTTGAATCAATAAAGTGGACGTAACATACATTTTGAATCACTCTGTATACATAGTATTACCTAATATTACGCTACTCTACGCCGAAGCGACGTGCTGAAAACGTGCCTATCTATTCTGTATATTATTATTTTATATTTACACATTGCACATGCTAGGCCATATTATTGTATTATACGGACATAAGAGGTATAATATTCTGAGCTGCGCACGTTACAGCACACGGGCCGACGACGTCCGCAGAATTTTCGGGGTTCGAATGAAAAAAACGAAAACAGAATCAAAACTGCAGAGAATTGTAGGCCGCATCATAGTCATTCTTACGCTGTACACGATATTAATTTTTCCGACATAATCTCAAATACCAATCTACGACAGAACCGTATAATATGTTAAGCGCTGATTACGTCTCGCATCATATATTTATTATAATATATAGCGATCACACACACGATGTAATGATATGCTCTATATTATACGTTATATTATGTTACTATATTATACGAGTATATTGAGTATGAGTATACAGACTGATTCACCAAGCACGCTCATCCGCATTTATCATTTAATAACAAATTTATTCAAACAGAACTGATTTTCGGAATTTTTAAATATATTCAAAGACGATATTTTCAGATTCTTGAGATTTTTCGTACAGGAGTGTCCTGTACAAACTTTTGTTTTTCAAACGAGAATCCCCCTTTTTTACTATAAATTATTCAGAGTATATATTTTTTTTAATTGTTGATGTACTTAATTTAATATCCGAACGAGTGGATTTTTCAGTTATTAAAAAAATCATATACTAAGGATACTGATAATCCTTAAAAATAATTTTACAAAAATATAATTTATATGTAATATTGGATCTAATATTTATTAGATTAATAAATTATAAATATTGATAGATTAATATTAATTACTAAGATTTTCCAATTTCCATAGCCCCCATATATCTTCCACACCCATTATCAAGGACCTAAGGACCTTTAATATCTTTAGTACACAAAGTTAAATAACTCAAAAACTATTCGTTCGAATTTTGATTTTGATACGTCAAAATTTTCAGAAAAATTATGCACTAAATAATTTACAGTTGAAAAGGGGGGGGAGGTTTCGTTTGAAAACAAAAGGCACTTTTTAATTTGTACAAAAAAATCTCAAGAATTTAAAAATATAGTCTTCGAATAAATTTAAAACTTCTAAAAATAAGAATTTGAATAAATGGGGATGGCATGCTAAGTGAAACACTCTGTACATAGTTGATACAATGGACGTGACTACTGTACGTGGACTTGTGGGTGTGCTGCAACCCGGTAGAGCGTTATTGCTTACCACAGTCTATATTTGCATTCAACTATTCAAGTTTTTCTGAAAAAATCGCATATATCTATATACCTATTACACACTTACACTCGTCCACGTGACATGCAGGAAGATCCTTTTGTGTCGCCAAAGAACACTCATTATTTCAATATTTATAGAACAGTTGGGTTAAGTTAAGCAATTCTTTGTACATAGTTTGAAGTCATTACAAAATAACATTTTTGAAATTTTTTTATCGACATTATTTTTTATGTTTTTTAGTATTTTAAGTGAGACAACATTATACCTGCTGTACTCACATAAATTTTTAACAATTTTAATTCCGTACCTATATACTCTGAATCAAAAAACATTTATAATTACTATAATACAATGTTGCGTCTTCCAAATGTATTATTAAAAATAAAATTTTCAAAAGCGTTGATAATTATTCTTTAAATGAATCAATAAGAACAATCAGTATACAAATTTATCGTAAACCAATGGTATCAAGTCGATTTTCGGAAGGTGCGCTGTGAGAATGGCGCGCAGACGACGATTACAAAGGCGGCAATAAAATATTACTATCATAATAATATTGTTGTGCAACGCGTTTGTTCGAATATTACGTAAAAACGGTTTTATGTATGTTTTATTATACACGCGCGCGCGTGTGTAACGAGGGTGCCAAGACCGTGTCGTATCGCCAAGGTCATCCGGAAAAAGCGGTCGCGGTCGACACGGTGAAAGCGGACCTGAGAAAGCAAACGAGAGGATTTCCGCCGAGGGATCGTCGTCGCCAAGTTGATATGTCCGAATCGAAGGCATCGCGATAAATTCGTTCAGAGGTCGGGGAAAGACACCCTCGGAATTTCTCAGACGATTTATACATTTTTTTGCAGATATAGCAGGTACTTATCAAAAAAAAAAAAAATGTACGAACACGTACTAATCCGCAGCAGTACTTGTTCAGTACTTGTAAAAATATGATATATACGGCTATATATATATAGGCTATTATTTTTTTTCTCATTTCGCAATTATACCTATTCAGTTCAGCGAGAGAACACGTCGCGGAAAATCGGTTCTTCTGCACATCCCCAAGCGGCATCCTGCCACAGGAGAACTTGTTTCGATGGCAGGGTTAAGGGGTGGGATGCGCAGAATCGGCGTGTTCTCTCACTGAACAGAGTATAGTACAATGGACGAGTAATCAACAGGTAGGCGGTACTCGCACCACTCGCAAAATATTACACAAAACTTTAAAAATACATAAAATAAACTAATGCAACTGCATCAAATGATAATCGCGATAATTATTAGTCGTAAACAAATATGCTCAGTTACAGAATGTGAATTTAAAGCTGTAATAGCTGTCATATAAAAATAAAAAAAGTAAAACATAAAAATCCTAATAAATTATATATAGACAAGAATTATGGTAAAACATTCGATTATTTTGTTTAACTATAAAAAAAGGCACAATAAAAAATATTTTCAAAAAAAAACAAAATTTGTCTGATGAAATGTAAGTTAAATTTAAAAATATTACCTCGTATAATATATATAATATATCATGTATGTAAATATAACTATTATGTTGATACATACACGTAGAAGTATACAGGGTGACTTATTTATCGTAAGAAACTCATTATTTTAAAAATCATTTAATATTTTTAATTTGGTTTAATGATAATTTTTAAATACATGAAAATAAATAATTATTTAATCACAATACGTACATTTCAATTTTCATATTTCAAAGGATATTTTTCTAAGAATTTTGATAATTCCGGCACTACGCTCTTCTATAAACTTTAAATACTTATAAGTTATAACTAATTAACAAGTCAATCGTTAAAAATTCTATATTTTTGTAACCAAATTCTCAGAAAAATGAATTCTGTTTTAAAGTATCAATTGTATTTTATTTTATTTATGTTAAAAAAAAAAAAATAATACCGATAAAAAAAAGAATAAAATTTGTTTTCAAAAATATTGCGTTTTTTAATGATTTTGTATTATGTAAAGAAATATTTTAAGAATTATCCAGTATAATATATTCTTATGTTATTTTCGATATCCATAGGACTATATGGGATATAACATAATATAACGAATTATATATTTCGCGTGGCGTACGCACTGCAGCTCATTGTCGGGCGATACGCTTATTTCCGACTTATATACATATTATATGCCTTGACCACCTTGACGACGATTGTTATTTTTTTTTTTTTACGTAAATACCGCTGGAGTACGCGATCAACAATTGTACAGTCGAGAAATGTTCGTTTCGTTTTTTTTTACGTATACCTACCACGCGTATATATATAAATAGGTACCTCTATATGCGATACATCATTATAATTTAAAACAAAATGATACGACTACGACAGCTGCAGCTGAAATAGGTGTAGTGTGTACAAGTCTTGTATATACCTATACGATCTTTCACGAGCGTGGGACGCAAAAACGAATACTTAATTATGTTTTACTTATTTTTGAAAATACTTTTCCCCGACGAATGACGAATAATATAACTAACGACCACGCCGAAGCCGGGCTGACATTAAATATTGTATTACGTCCATACATAAAATAACACATTACGTATCATATTAACCTACCCATATTTCGAAACGTCTATATAAACCCGGGGACTTTAACGATCGCCGTGAATACCCAATCGGTATCCGCACAATGCCAAATCAATGTCAAATCGCGTTGGAAAAGTATACATAAAGTCAACAGTTTAAATAAATCTCTATCCGCCATATATGGCTCTATATAATGTTATTGTGATGATATTATATATATTTCCAATGCGTTTTTATCCGAGTTTTAAAATCGAACACCTATGTTACCACCCACCCCCACCCCGCACCGTGTTATATATTAAAATATTAATATTTATAGTGTTATCGTAGATAATAGGTACACGATGTCACAGATTTGATTTTTACACCACGACTCAAAATTTATTCATATTATTATTTTATGCACACCTAATTAATAATTATAATAATATTATGTAATATAGAGTATTTATGCACGCGTCCAGTCACGTTATTATTCGTTCCTCCTATAGTATATTACATATAGATTATCGCGGCTTCCGTTTTCAGACCGTTCGTTTCCCGTAATATTATATGTTATCACCACTATTATTATTATAGGCTATATCTATATTATTATTATTATCTAACAGACGGCGGCCGTATAGATAATATACGTACGTAATATGGCTGTACACATATATTAACACGTATAATACACGCGGTATACCTAATATATCCATTGCAGCATTACAAGCATGTTACCTTCGTTTTCGTATTATATATACACATAGATACTTATATACGCACGTAATTTATTCTGTGGTCATTAAAGATAATAAGAATATAACAATGCTCGTACTAATATTGTTTAATTGGTTCTCAGAACACGGGGTCACAGGTTTACTATGGACTTGGTAATTAGATGAAAAATTAATTAAATTATATTATAGCAAACACTAACACACATTTTATGTTGTATCTTTTTTACGTACATATGTAGCATATATAGGTAGCAATAGTCATGTAAATATCTGCTAGCTGGTAACTTAATTTAGTAACACCTGCAGCTATACCTAAATACTACAATATTAGTTAATAACTCACACAACATCGATACGCAAATATAATATAGGTACTAAATTTATTAAGAAAATCAATGAATGATTGAAAAAATTAATTTGAATAATAGTATAATATTGATTTATGTCCGATATTCAGTAAAAGGAAAAAAGTAATTATTTAAAATTATTCATCTTAAATCTCGACTTGGAATTTATTATTAAGATATCGTCCCAATATTTTTAATTTGTACATGTATAGCAGTAATTCAATTCTTCTAGATTTTGAATATCAAACATTTTCGAACGAAATCATCGTAGTAATTGAGGAATAAGGAATAAATCTCTGAAAACTTATTTCAAAGTATATTTTTGTTTTGTAATAAAATATGATAATTATCCATTAATAAACAATTATAGACATAATACATAATAAAGTAGGTCTACACAAATATAAAGTATTAGGTATATTTGTATATTGAATTAGAGTGAAACAAAATAAAATGTAGGCATAAAGCCGAACATACAAAACAAATTATTACGACCAATCAATATTAAATAAAAAAATTACAAAATATAATTATGAAAATTCTATAAAGTATTTCATATTTATTGATACAATCGAGAATTAATTGTATTATATTCAAACAAAATAAGTACCCTATCAATTTTTAAAAATCACAAAATTAATTACATTTCAATTCTACTTTCTCCTATTATAAATGTAATTAACTGTATACCTCAATAAATTATTGTCAGTTGTTCCACATAGGAATATTATTCTAATCTATATAACTCGTATAATGTGTATAGGAACTTAAAAATTTGAAAATGACAATTCATCATCTTTAAAGTTCAATAATTGATAAATATAATAAGAATTTAATACAAACAAAAAATTATTGATTTGAAAATGAATTTTACTGATTACCAACTAGCAGTGTAGTTATAGGTTATCCTAGATACATTTTTTCAAACAAAATATGATGTAATTTATATAAAAATAATTAGATATTCCATTAGTATTTAGCGTAGACACGTAAAATATTAAAAAAAAATTATATAATCAAATAACAAACACGTCCTACTTACTAGGTATATTATATAAATACACAGGTAATATAAAATTAACTAAGATAAGTGTATATGAATTGTTTAAAAAATTATTGTTATACGATTATTTTATTTTTCGTATTATGACGGTTTAAGACGTATGACTGATGGGAATGTTGGTCATAGGCTATGGTACGTCAATCTGTTCTTATATATATCAAAAAATTAACCTATAGCAAAAAGTCGATTATCTTTAACGCGAGACACTTAACCTTTAGACTCTTAACTCCTCCACCCGCTGGTTTTAATTTATTTTCGCTTTCATTACATTTTTCGTATGTTACATAGGTACATACAAATTAATAATGTAATATTAATTGTTATACACGAACACCTATAAGACAATTATTTGATTCATTATTGTACTTGTACAATATGTACTTATGTACATGTATTATGACCGATTTGACTTAATTGTTATATTATACATATAACGTGTTGACGGTGTTGTCGTTTTGCTATCATAGATTTTAAGTTTACTTTCACACAGGTACCTATATAAAAAAAAATCGTCTTTTAAAAGTAAATAATAGATGATATTATCATGTGCTTGGTATAATAACAAAAACATATTTTTTAAAATGTGTTATTTTATTTTTCCATTTTAAGTTAAATACCTATCAATAAAGCCAGATTACAACTTATAATATCATTCATATAATTGAAAATATTATAAGTGAAATGTTTAATTTATTAATTCTATATACACCTATAAATTGAGGTAAAACAAAAAAATAACACCTTATTGAGTGTCGTTTTTAACAATTTAATGTTTTGTATTTTTTCTTTGTGAAAAAATGCATCAAATAATGATAAAAAAAAATATTAAGTAATTAATTGAAATAGCCGAGAGAAAAGTGAATTTGTAGCAGACGAATAATTATAATTTGGGAAAACAGATTTTTTTTTATATAAGATCCATTATAAGAAAATAATTACAAATAATTGTTGGTCCTTAACTCTTTTGTTTTCGCATTAATACATACATAATATAACATATGTATCGTATACATAAAGAAAGTATCTTTCGACATCAGTACATCACCCTAGACTACCTGTACATAATGCTTTTTTAGTTATAACAATATCGGGGTAATAATCAATCTATTTATTATTCCGTTTCCGATTTTGGATTTTAATGTTACATTGGCTATACAAGTAGCGCTAAAAATTTCAATAATCATTATTATTTATATTGTACCTATTATAATCGTACCGTATTTTTTCTATTGGATAATTACAATAGCTTACTGCAGCCCATATTTTATACCTATAATATTATAAGTTATACACTTATAACGAAAGTTCTAATTTCGTAGCACCTAATTACGTACAAATGTGCGTAAAGTTATAATTTATACAGGCGCACTTATAAATCGAATGAATTTGAAAAACGAGTATAACATAATTACTTACAAATAAAGAGATGATTATAAATTATATTTTTTAAATATGTAATCATTTATTTTATTATTCGTTTAACTTTTCAAATGATAAAAAATTAAAAGCATATCTTTTTAATTTATTTAAAAGTCTTTGAATTACCTATAATATAATGTTAAATAAAAATGTATCTTAATATTCAAATAAAAACAGAATACATTATATTAAATAATATATTCTCATAAGTATATATTATAAAACTAATACTTCAGTAGTATATGTTGTAGATATACTAATATGGTACTATTTTGGTTAAACATAAGTTAGTATCGAAATTATTATCAATTAGTAGATTCAGCACACGAACAACATATAATTAATCGAATATATTTATTACGCTATTCTAAGTAAATTTAAAGATATTCAGTAATGATTATTTTATAATTATATTAATTATTTTATTCCACACCCTCTAGTCTTTAAACAGATATAATAATATAGTATTAATGGTAAAAAAAAAATACGAGGGAAATACATAAAATACACGAAACACACACAGCACAAGTCTACAGCTCCAGTCGCGGAGTTTGCAGGATCATAATAATATGTTGTTATTTTATGAGAGTGAGAGTAATATGTTTATATGTAATAGTATAATGGTAGATATCTATATAACTACCTATATAAATAATATTAAAATATCCACGGATATAAGCATAATACATTTAGCTTTCTAGTTTTGTTCCGTTAGGTATTAAATATAAACATTCAAATTATAATAATATTATGTATATTGCGTAGACACACCATACACATAATATTAGAGCAGGCATTATAAGTTGGAGTATCCAATGTGCAATTGATACATTATTTCTTAAAATTAACTGATAATGATACTGATAAACAATATACTTACAAATTATGATATATTATCTAGAATTAAAAAAAACTAATCCATAACTTGTTGGTAAAATTTACGAATTTCGGGGACGCGCGTATAGCGTGTACACAAATTGGGTACCAGAAAAACAATTAGTCTGTGAATTTTATTCCATATACACAAATATAAGCGGCGATTATAAAACATAAATCATCATGATGGACACGCAATAATAACCGATTGAAAAATGTTTTACTTGTTCATAATTATTTACGATCTCGATTTATTACTTGTTACAAAATACAGTGTTACAGTGAAATAAAACGTACTATTTACTGCTTAGGATTTTAATCGTGGTTATTGTCCGTTCTTTATGGTGTAAGCAGATTTTTATGTGTATGCGCATAATAATGCAAAGGTATGTATATTAAGTATATTATTAATAGCAACCATTTGGCCATGACATACTCCAGATTTAAATTGTTTTCAATTGCATAAACACATATTATAACTATCTGCGATACGTATAACTATTAATATTTGTATATTTTGTAAATTAAATAAGATCCTACGAAAAAAAAAAAACAATAAGATTTTGCTAAATAATAATTAAACCACTAAATAATATTTAATTCACAATACTCGTGAGTATTTGGTAGTATTAATACGAAAAAAAAATACAAATTATAATATTATGAAATCAATTCAAAATTTGAAATATAATATTACACTATAAAATTCAAAAGATCGAAAAAAATATATATATACATATGTAGATCCTATGCATATCCACGAAATTTCCTATAAATTTGAAAATAATAATGTAACGTGTTATTCGTTAATAATAATATAATAGAAAGACGACATTGAAAGATTAAATATCTCGATCTTCAGTCTACCCAACTCTTCAAAATTTTCTGGAATTTTTATCTGGTATTTAAGTCACTATCTATTATAATATAAAATGCACAATTTAATTGACCACATTAATTCTGAGTCTCCGTAGGACGCATAATATTATATATTTTATTGCATTACATTTTTTCCAATTCAATAACACTAAACACGTATACCTAATAATTATAATATTCCAATTGCTACGTCGTAGACTAGAACAGATAAAAATAAATATAATGCAAAGCGCGAACTCCCACTGATTTAGGATCCGGTCGTTTTTTCAATATCATAAAATTATAACATGACGTTATGATAATATAACACATGTACCTATAGCTGTAATATTTTTTTGTTTATATGGAGCGATTTAGTGGTATATTATATAGCTGTTTATTAAAAATTATAAACACTTATAAATTATCATAATTTATTGGTACGAGTATATAAATAAACGGCATTTGGAAACAAGTCGATATCGTCGTGACCTGCAGTGTTTATGGTAATAACACGATAAATTGTAACTACAATATTCGGGTGTTATAAAACATATAATATACTTTATAATTTTATACCTACTACTAAACGTTCACTCATCACAATAATAACATTATAATATAATATTATATTGCACGCTAATCATACACAACGCAGCCGTACACTTTCAACAAGCTTATAAAACCGTTCGTTGTTTTTATTACACGGTTTTTTTTTAAACCGTTCACTCCAATGTCATCTGCACGTTATAAAGAATTATTTCGCGTAACGTCGATATAATATATAATAGCGTTAAAATAATATTATCGTGGTTTTATTCGCCTGTGCGATATACTGCGCGTTACCTATGATTATATGATCGATAAGTTAAAATGTTGAATACTCATAGGCCACGAGCAAAGCAAAAGTCTAAATTTAAAACCATATTATTTGTTACTTGACATAATATTAATTGTAACTCAATAAGCTGCGTCTATTATAGTAATCCATTTTTGTCGCACTTTCGTTTTGAATCTATCTCTACTATTCACCCCTTAACTATATATCCTCAAACATACTCAAGTTTACTTTAGGTCTAAGCCACAGTAGGCATATTATAACTGACTACAAAAGTTTAATTTCAATGCATTGTATATTTGTACGTATATGCCATATCAATCAAGCCTAATTTCAGTTAATTTATATCAGCCATTATTTTTTAAAAATAAAAATATTAAAATAATTAACCTTTTTTGTTGTTTTTCCCACACCAAGAAAATGCCGCCTCTTACATAATGCTGCATATTGTCACCCCAAGCATAGGCCTGTGCTTTCCGCCAGCCCTATCAACACTGCAGTTACAGTGTCGTCGCTCTCCATTTATTTTGAATAATACCTATGGGTATAATATGCGAGTTTCTTTGCTGATCGATTTCAAAATGTTAGTGTGCCCGTCCGGCAGAATTTCGCGGGTTGACTGTATTAATTAATATACTCGCAAATATATTTTACACACTACAATAAAGACAACTGTTTATTGTTTCTGGCATTGAAATAAAGCCACACAAAACAGTTTGTGAACAAAGATCACGTTCCGATACGAAAATAAATTGTACCACGTCAATATAATATACGGGTTGTAATCTGAGAATTATATTATGAACAGAAACTGAAACCAATTTTTTAAATTTTACAAAAATAAAATTAAACGTTAAATAATAATATACGGGCCGAATATGTTGTAGTAGCATATTATATGTGTAGTTCGAATATGACCCAAATGATACTTCACCGATAAAGCCATTTTCAAAATTAAATACTTTGGTTTTAATTAACAGTATAGACGCTAAAAAATGTTCATTGCATACACACAATGAAGAACTAGAATGAATATTAAAAAAAAACCTCCACACAGTACACCTAATTACATCCATTGGGGACCAGAATAATGACTTGTCACTTATTATAATATTATCACAAGCATATTTACCTAATACAAACGAAATATTATTACAATAGATATATTATATTATACTAATTCAAACACACATTTCATTCATGAGCGATCAGCTCTTGACGTTATGTTTGAACACGTACTTCGTCAACAATACCTATACAGGAAATGTATTATAAAAGCATTACATTTGAATGCAATTTGTACATACCCATATATATATATGCCACGATATGATACGGTAGGTGAATAATATATTAATACTCTATGATTATAATATATAGTTTTATATACATTATATACATATAAGTTTGTCGAAGAAACTAATAATTAAAGATGATGCCTGATAAAAATATTAACTCACTCGCACAATCGCACATGTTAGAGTAAGACATTAATAACATTATAAAATAGTATATTATACTTTCCCTGTCAACAGCTATACATCAAACACTTTACTCGATAGTATGCAATTTAATAATATAAACATACAAACACATCATAATAATATGTATATACGCCTATATTTTTGTCTGCAAAAGACATATAATACCTATATTATTCCTATATAGTGTTTATTCAGCTGTTTAAACTTTAAACACATATTATATAATATGACATATTAGTATGCGATCAGGTGTATCATTGATATTATCTGAAACTGCTGTTAAATATTTTTCGGTGGAGATTAAACTCCGCGATGTTTTTTGTTCATGATAATGTCTAAGTGTGTCGCATCATTATAATATTATTATTATTATTATAGAAGGTGATCATTTTATGAGACGTTTGCTCCACAAACCGACACGAGCAATATACTTAAATTTCTATGTATAGGCAAAGTGAAAAAAAACGTGTCCACTACAACGCAAGGTCCCGCACAATAAACGAATATTTATTTAAGTACCTACAAAAGTACAACCCGGCTCTACCTGGTTAGAAATTATGTGGTTTACATGCGCACGTTTGACTGCTGCATGAGTACTCGTTATATTATTGTGAACAGTCCTCGTTTGTAATATTGGTCAACAGGTCGATGTATAGGTTTTACGACTATGCCTATGTGCCTACATCGATATTTGGTTCTACAAATATAAAAATTAACATTTTATTAATGTTATCATTATTTAAACACGAATTTATTACTCATCATTAGAAGAGCTGTTGTATATGGTTTATAATTTTATTTTTATTATTTCATATTTCCAAAGCCCTAAGGTATAATATTATTATATATTTTGAACGTAACATCGAAGGACTGAAGTATCAATAAACATTGTATATAATGGGTAATATAATAGAAAGGGTTATAGCGCGTGTACAATAAATTACTATAGTTGTCTAATAAATGATGTGTTTAGCAGAATAGATTATAGAGATTCTTAAAAAATTATTTATGTTGTTATTTAAATTAAAATCTCAGTAAAATATATTATAGTGTTTAGGCGTGTTTTGACTTATTAGAGTGTCCTTAAAACAAACAAAAAATTACCTAAGTAATGCATAATCAGTATAACCTATACGGCCTTGCTTCAGAATCAAGCCTGTTGTATTTAGTGTACATAGCAAGAATGTCAATATCTTAAAGTAATAATGAAATAAAATAAAACACACAATACACACGGCAGGTGCTATGTTATTCGGGAAGCATTCCGTATAATTTAAGAGTTTAAAAATAAACTTAAAATGATAAATAGATATCAAATGCATCATAATTAATTTTTGGCCATAACAAACATATCGTCTATTTGGTTTGAAAAATAAATAATTACGGCATTTTATGTAAAAATCGAGAAATTATTAGAATGTACGCATATAATAATAATATTGTATATTTTTGAACTGTACAATCAATATTGCAATACTATGAAATACACAGACTTTACCTAATCATTGTACGTTATCAACATGTACCATATCTGAGAATTCTGAACTGAAGTGACGATCAAATGAATTATTTAAACACAAAGAATGATATCAAGATACATTCTCTGCCGTTCATCAAATGAAAAATAAACCTTTGCACACTTGATGATAGAATGGTAATATTATATATGATAAAGGAATGGGCAGGGAACTTCTCGAAAGAAATTGCCATCGTCATAGCCTATACGGGGAATTAGAATTTTAATTATTAATTTTTATCGAGAGACGTACTGCAGCTAAATTTTGATAAAAATCCTACTGTCGCCATATTCCTGTAGTAAAAAAAAAAAAAAAATGACGAATACCTAACCTATTATACCTCTACTAAACTATAGTGGTGTTTCATTGTGAATAATACAAATGATTTCTTACGAATAAATAATAATAGACATAGGTAACATTACGATATGGTTTTAGATTCCTAGGGAAAAAAATCAAAACAAAAAGTTTACCATAGAAATATTTACCCATAAAAACGGAAAAACTGAAAGTAATGGCATATTATTATGGTATGGCGGCCACCTTGAGTAGGTAGGCACACCCTGACCAGCGAGAGAACGCGCCGACTCTGCGTCACCCCGCCTTCGAAACAGATTCCTATACGTCAGGGTAACCCGTATGTGCAGAAGAACCGATTTTCGTCGGTCCGCGGCGCATTCTCTCGCTGGACAGAGTATAGGTGTTGTGTTTATATTTGCCGCGTTGAATAAATGCGGTCACGCGGAACACGTGTGTATAACGCGCACGGAATCTCTCACTCTCTCGCCATCTTTCTATATCCCCCCCCACCACACCGCGACGATAATTTTTCATATACTTGTCGTGTTTTTGTTCGCGCACAAGTCTAATAATAATAACAACAACAACGGCGACGATAGAGCTGATAAGTCGCCGTCGTCGCAGTGCCGATAATAATAATAATAATAATAATAATGACAATAAATAATAATTATTATTATTATTATTATTATTATTTGCAGCGCTCGGTATACCGTGTGGTCGACGTCATACAGGTTACCCAGCGGCCAGCAGCCGAGTATTTATAATAATATTAAATTTACCTACCTATACGACGTATACCTGCACGGCGTCTGACTCGGGTCGAGCCGGTGCACTCCCAAGGCCACAGCGTGCTTTGCCATTTTCACATCGCCTCTCCCGTAATTTGGGTCAATTCGAATCGCTTCCAAGGCTCGCGCGTGTTTCGAAACTCCATAATATTCGTTTGGGTATTTATATGCACACACAAACATGATAGGTATACCGCGGTCTTGCCGCGTATACTCTTTGCATTCGTTTTTGACCATTTTCGACTTTCGTGGTCCTCAGATGATTATTATTATTATTATGATATCAAACGGCGGCGTACGGCGTATTGGTCCGTCGTGATACACGCACATAATATACGTGATATGCCGCGGTGTATACCTACGTTCCAAGCCGATTTATGTTTATCGATCGCTTGGGTGTAACTATAAGCGATTGTTTTTATCCGCAGAAGAACGTTTTTATGACCACAAGCAAATGTGCTGATTACGTTAGGTATTTTATCGACATGCGTTCGATCATTATTATTCAATAATGAAAAATAAAAAATAAAACCAATATATAGGTATAATATATTTTAATATTAGTATTAACTATTATGTATTTATATAGGGATATTATGGACAGATTAGGTATATTACACGCAGTCCCACGCCTCCGTGTTTGTTTTTAAATCGATTTTCATTTGTGACTTATAACGACGATTGAAAAAAAAAAAATGTTTAACTGATACAAAAATTCTACTTTTGCCGATTAGGTACATTACGCACTACTATACCCCCGTCTTTTAATAAAACGAAGTTCAAGCGATTATTGGTTGTAAATGCAAAAAAGTCTTATTTTATCATCTCGTATATTTTAAAATATCTATAAACAACCAAATGAAAATTTATTTTAAACATTAATATATGTTTTTAGAATCTAATTTTAAATTGTAATCTTTTTTACACGAGACGACATTAATTCGCGTGATTTCTGTTAATTTTGATACTAATATTCAATTATATATACAGTGGAATCTTGATTGTGCAAACCTCAATTACTCGAAAACTTCAAAAACTCATTTTTTTTCTTGCATCTTTGCATCAAAGTGTTTTTTAGTTGTTTTTGGAGTATATAACTCGAAAAATACATAAATTGAATTAATTTTTATTCACATTGAAATCCGAGTCATCGAGATTCGACTGTATATATGCAATATATTATGCATGCATTGACGGAACGGTGATGTGAAGCGTGGCATAAGATTCCACACGGAAATCGAATCGTAACTGTTATTTCATATAATCATATATATATATATATATATCTACCTGCTATATAACTTTTTTTCTACACAACATAGATGAGTAGGTAATCCGTTTCACCGTGGACGAAGTCACCTGCACTGTTTCGGTCATCGTCGCAAACATTAAACCGATATTATGGTACTGCAGGTCGACAGAAAATAAACGGCGAAAAACAAAAATATTTCGTTAAACGGGAATTTGTTATATGGAAGTTTCATTGTGTGATTAATGTACGGGACTCCTTGTTTCCGGATTTGGACTTGAGCACGATGACAATAACATCGAAAAGTCCGTATCCAACGACTTGGCACCTGCGAGGTAGTGCGTATAACAACAATAATTACTTATATATGATATATAAATCGCTTCGACTGTCGCGTAAATGCGTAATACCATTTTGAGTATAATATATTGCGTTATATAATATAATAAAATACAGTATTTATACAATATATAATATATTATACTCAATGGTAAATGGGAATACTGATGAGCGCTTGCAGCGTATGCGAAACAACAACGGCGAAGACGATCGGACATGAAACGCGGAAGGCGTCCGTGAACTTATAAAAAAGTTATAACAACGCCGCACGCCTCACACACATAGGCACGCAAGACCGATATTATTTTTTATCAGTCCATATAATAATATGTGTATTATGTGATGATGACCACCGCGTACGTGTACAGTGTTTTTGGGCTGGTTTCATAATCATTCGAAGGTTCTAGGTTTTTTTTACGCGAATCTTTGAACGCGGCCGTCGTTCTCGCGTGCGTAATATAATGTCCTGACGAAATCTACAGTTACACGTGTGATACCGCGGTAAGTTCATGGTCACATGTGGTACTAGATACGCGTGAACACGAAATACCGTAATTATTATAATAACACAAAGTTGCGCGATACATTTGTAAATTTGTAATTCATCGTTTGATAAATACCCGGCGATAATACCTATAATATAGTGACACAGGTATATAGGCACCTCCTATTGCAATTTGCAACCTATGCAGGTAGATATTAAATAAAAGTTGAGTTTTGATTTTTGTAAAAATACCTGTATAATATATTATGTATACAGTCGTCACTCGATAATTCGAAAAATTCCATAAATTCAACTAAACGCTTGGTCCCCTCTATAATTAGAAGAAAATACATAGATTTCGGTTTCTTCGATAATTCGAAATGCGTCTGTTGGTGGGAGACACTCTACAATTCGATTTTTTTTTTTTGCCAGAACTTCTATAATTCAAATTTCTTATAACGCGATTAAGAGTTCCTGTCATATCGTCGAAAGAAGCAAAATCTTTAATGACTGAATTGCGTCAATTTTTCTAGCAATCTAAAATAGTCGAAGAAAGATGTAATACCATTTTCAATGGTGTACCTATAATAACTATAATACATACATATGTATTAATACAATTCAAAATAAATGCAAATATAATAGATTAAGTAATAAAAACAATATATTTATGTAATAAAATGTTTCACCTCTCTTTAATTGGAATTATTTATTTTTTCCCCTCGACTCTATTCGAACACTCGATAAATCGAAAACATCTATAAATCGAATTTTTAGCTCGGTCCCACGAATTTCGAATTATCGAGTGACGTCATGCATATAATTATATTGGACATAAATAATACATTCTTAATTTAAACTCGGGTGACTGCGCGTAGAAAGGACGTAGAAAATGATGACTTGTCTCGCTCATTGTATTACAGTATAGCTGTCAACTGCAGCAGACATATAACACGATGCGCTTTAGTTGCCGTCTCGTGGCATCTCGAAACCTTTTTTTTTTTTTTGTTTTTCAGATAATCTTCGAGTTTTCTCGCGGCGATCTCATCGTAACAGTGTTCATATTCACGACGACAAATCGCCGGCACCAAACGTTCTTCTTCGTTTGTCGTAAGCAGCTCGCTCGTTGCAGAGCGTCTCGACGTGCGTAACCGCGTAACGTTACCGCAACCGCAATACAATAGCACTCGATGTATACACAATAATATAATACAATATTGGTTTGTGGGCGCGTGACGGTAGCGACTAGCGACATAATATTATAACGCTAGCGCGGTATTCAGTACAACCGCATTTCGCGTTGCGGTCGAGCGAGGGGTCGGCCGACGCGGGGACCAGGAATTATATATTTCATATTATTATTATTATTATGCACCACACCACCCGAAGACGACCTCAAAAACAATAAGCACATCTCGCGCACGTTCGTAAACCGTATATTATAATATTATGTAGGTACGGAATAAGTATATATAACATCAGAAACATCGTCTCGTTCGTTGTGTCACCACCGCACCACCGCGAAGCCGCCGTTGCGCAATCGTCGCCAGATATCCATATTAAAATAATATATGTTGTACACTTACAAACCGCGATAAACCGGGATCACGCACCTTTATTATAATTATATTTACAGGTGGCGGGGCATACGTCGGTGTGTATTGTTGTATGTTACAACGCCTTCGTCGCGGTCGTGCCGTAATAATAGCTATTTGTAGCCTCACGACTAATTGGGCGGCCGGCGGTATCCGCATCTGTAGCCGCAGATATATATACTGGCACTATATAGCTGGTATACACTGCCGATAAATCAGCGGTCGGAAGATTTATTACCGGGTATATGTTTGTACGGGCACATGATATATACCGCGGTCCATCCAACCCCGTCGCCGCCGTATTCTGCAGCTGCAGCAGTGATTATGACAATGTCATTTCATCCCGTATGCGATAGGTGGATGGGTTAGTCATTGTTATATATAATATCGGTCGACGACGGTGTGAACAATGTACGTACACTTATATGTACGCGTACAATAATAATAATAATAATAATAATGAACGTGCGACGTGGCGATCGTGTCTTGTATTTATATACGAACGCATGTGTGTATATATAATTATACACACAGAACGCTCTCCGTCTTCCGGCGGCCTATGATACGCGTCCGCGTGCAGTTCGTGACGCGATATAACTGCATATAAAATATATATACTATACATGTACTGTGACATTGTTAAATGGGTATGTGTATGCACATTATATATATATATATATATATATATGTTTATTTAATCATCACCACCGTCCACCGCCGCATTGCTTGTCAAAGCTCCTCTCTCGCGGAACGTCTATTATTTTGATGACGGCGATTGGAGAGTATAGGCGCGAGATAGGTGCAGGCGACCACCTGCTGCTGTAATGATAATATATTACTGCTGTAGCGGGCTGTCGGGGACATTCAGGGTGGCGTTTGTGGTTTCGATCCTTATGAATAGAACTTGCGGAGAGTCGCGTGGAATTTATAACCCTCAGGGATGGGAAAAATACATCACTTATTCGTGAAAATGTTTATGAAAAAAAAATTAGCTTATAAATTTTTTATAGTATCAACAATGATGTAATGGATATTTTATATAATTTTATAAAATATATGCTATATGCACTGTGACATTTTAAAATGGGTGTGTGTATTCATATCATATATATATATATATATATGCTTATCTAATCATCACCACCGTCCACCATATTATGTACATCATCATAATACCTATTTGCTACTTTTTAATTCATTACAGGTACTTGAAATACTCTCCTGCCTTTTTTAGTTATTTTGCTCACCAACTGTCATTGGCCCCACCATCGTACTTGTTTCTTGTACGTGTATAACGTAATAATAGTAATGAAATAACAAGAAAAAACTTTTCTTATTAAATGTATTTTCGAAATTGTCAAGAGTTAGCCTAAATAAACGTTATAAAAGTATAACTATAGTTTAGTTAAAAGCTAGGAAAAAAATATGCTCAACTTGTTAATGTCTTGCCTTAAAGTATCGAGCGTGTTAATAAATAATTGTTTTGCTTAATGTTGGGAACGAAAATGTGTTAAAAACAATGTTTTTTACTGTCTATATATATTTGTTACAGTATACGCAGTATATTATACTTGAACAAATTATATTGTATACTATGTGAATATGAATACATCGTTTTATCGTATAATTATTTGTAAGACGCTTCTATACATAGTATAATTGCATCAATGTACAATTAACTATGGATATATACGTTGGTAAGTACTGCAGGTAGTATATATAAAAAAAAAAATAAGGAACGTATACATAGTAGGTACGCTTTATAATAATGGTCATTGCCAGATGACAAGAGTGTGATCCACGAAGTTCTTCTGCTTTATTTATAATTTTACGCAACTCTCGCGGGTATCGTTTGGGTTTAGGAAAAAATATAGCCAATGCGATGAATGAAAAAAAATATTTCACCATACGACGTGTATTGTATAGTACTGTAGTAGGTACATATACTTTAACCCACATATTAAAACATATGCTACTGTAGTACCGCCAGGGTTAAATAGATTTTGCCGAGTTTGGAGAGGCGTATAAATGTTAAATTTAGGATTATAAATGTTTATGGATGAAATAACGATTGGTAGGTATCTTTTGATCTATATATCTACTTGGATAGAACTGTGGTAACGAATCTCTACTGTAGTGCATGTAATCAGTTATCACTTATCAGTATAGTATGCGTTTATATGTATTTACTGTGTATTATACAGGATGATTCATTCAACATATAACACGAATTACATCAAAAAGTATTGACTTTTTTCAATTTTTTTTTCATATTGTTTCAAATTGTTACAAAATAAAAACATTTTTTTTACATATTTTTTATCCTTATAACTTTTTAAGTTTTTTACTTTTTTGAAGGACAACATTTATTTTCAAATCATATTCAAAACAAGAATATTTTTTTAGTTTTTTGATACATAAAAATCGAATTTTATACGAGTACTTTATGAGTTATTAAGTATTTAAAGTTTTGACGAGTAGAGTAGTGAATCAACATTTTGCGGTTAACCGTGTACCACTCCACTCTTCTCATCAATACATTAAAAACTTATAACTCATAAATAACTAGTCCAAAATTTGAATGTTATGTATAGAAATAATTGGAAAAATATTTTGCTTTAGAATATAAAATTAAAACTATGTGTTGTCATTCAAAAAAGTAAAAAACTTAAAAAATTAAAATGATAAAAAATATGAAAAAATATAATTTCTTTAAAAAAATGTTGTTATAACGTAACGTCTCGAAACCATGTTTAATTTTTTTTTTAAAAAGTCAATACTTTTCTATATAATGAATTTTTTATATTAAATAAATCACCATATTGTATATAAATTCTTCGACACCTTGGGATGATAACTATATATTTTACGTTCACGTGTACAGTGGCGTGGTGGCAGAGGGAGTAATCATGAAGTTGCCTCCTCTGAGGGGTGGTGCGTGGGTAATGGCAAATAAGTGATGATATTTTAGTATTAACTGTCATAGTATTTTATAATAATAATTATGACAGGCATAGTTACAAATATGACAATGAATGCCTTTATATCGAGTTATAGCGGATGTAGGGTAGGTGAAATATTATAGACTAGTCTCTAAAAAAATTCCAAGTTCGTCACGTCACTATTCATATATTATATATACATATGGGTAATTATTATAAAAAAACGCACGATGAAATGTATAACAAAAATCAAGTATCCATCTATTATAGTACCTATATAATACTATTCATAGGTTTGAATTTAAGAACTTCAAACACCGGTTATGCAAGTTTTATCACGTCTATTTTAAATTGTATGTATACATAATTATTCCGTGCCGATATGTTTACTCAAATTACAACGTTATTTACGCAATAACTAAGGAGCCCTTGGAATTTCCATTTAATATCTATATAGTGTAAGAGGATTAAATATTTTGCTCAAAACATCATAATATTATGAATCATCGAACTTTGTGTTCCGTGCATTTGTAACCTTATATTTTATATATAATATGCCGTTTGTATAAATCGTGTTTTTTAAATAATATTTTTTCGATCTGCGTGAATTAGTGATACGCAGATACTTTTTATTTAATTTTTAATGTTATGAATTTCATACTATCGTCATTGGTGAGAAAGAAAATATATACCATTTTTTTTTTAATTTAAAATATACTTTCCAATTGCCAATGGATTTAATTTGTATTAATATAGGCCAATCAGATGCTATATTTATGTGTAAAATTATTAAGCCATAAATTCACATAATATGTATTAGCTAATGCATATAATAGACTTCCGTTTTTTTCTAAAAATGATTATATGTTACTATATTAGCAATGGTTATTATTTTATATATTATAGTATATTACGACTATACGAATTGTCACGGGTTTCAGATAGGTAAAAATTTGATTTTGACTCGTCAAAATAATATTTGTTTACGAAATGATCTTGCACGATCGATTTTACAACAGACGTCGACCTTATAGTTATTAAAATTTCAAATTTTATTTTATTATCTATTGATTTTATAATTTTACCCTGACTATACTAACCACCAACTTATTCGATGCAAAAAACCTTCAACTGTCTAACGGATATGATTTAAAGCATACATTGCTTAGCAAATATTATAATTATCTCTAACCAAAAATAAAGATAAAATAATTGTTATTACTATTTTTCATAAACGTTGTATTGTGATTTGTAATTGCTAATTTTTAATAAATAATGAAAACTAGACTAATAATAATATTATACTATTCCTGTTATATAATCACGTAACGGCATTAATATATATTAATTTTTTTAGCAAGCTTATACACATATAATATATGCATTGATATATATACATATTAAGGTCATTAATTAAATCGAGAAAATTTGCAGTTATTTATTAACCAGTTTTATATTTTTAATTCATATATGAATGTATATTATGTGTGTGTGTGTGTGTAAATTTCTATATTTGATTAGTAATTGTGTTATACTAGGAAAACACGATTTGGATTAAAAATTATTATTGAGATACAGATATTTTTCTTATATGTGGGCCATAAAAAAATAAAAACTTTTTAGCATATATTAGTATTTAATAGAAATTTAAAATATCTATATAATTATTATATATAAATATAATAATATGCATCAATAATAAATTGTATAATGTATTGACTATATTATTATAATTTATATCTATTTACAATATAGCATTATATAATGCGAGTATTCTCACGTAGGTGCGTTTTAATAACGTGGAAACTAATTAAACATTTTTTTCCGTAGAAAATATTGTACTCGTTATTGCTGCAGATTCGAAATATAATATAAAATATTACATAATATAATATATATTGTTGGTTGCATCAAATGCGACGAAAACTAAAATTTGTACTTCCACAGTGCGTGATCATAAATTATTATACACATTTTTTTGACAGAAGTACCTACAACTATATTGTTATGAAACAGTTCATCCAGACTCTTGAGTATGGTGGTATTCAATGTAGGTACTAACCGACAGCCATTAATTACACAATATAATATATATAGTAACAATCGTTATAATTCTATTGGACCGTATTATAACAGACGTACACACCATGTATTGATGTGTTGATCTTTTGTCCGAGAATATATAACATATTATATTATATTATACCAACTCGATCCGTATATTGTTATTATTATTATATACATTCACACAACACTAGACAGTACTCCACACATGATACAATTCAATTTTTTTTTTTTTATAACTGTCACGTCACTATAGGTACATAATATTATATTTTTAACATTGTCGGTTAGATTTTTTTCTTATAACGATTTTTGGTTGGGTGGGTGAGGGGTATTATGCCATTATTAGTACGTGTACAGTGAAGACCGTATACCGAGGATTTAAATTAACAGCACAATCAGAGCATTACAATAATAATTCCTCATCAGTATACTGCAAGTGTAATAATGTGCGAGTATATGACAGCGCGCATCCGTTTTTTTTTTGACATAGTTTAAAAACACTGGGTTAAATTAATTAAGATAATTATCGAAATAGATAAGACTATCTTACTTTAGCATTGTGTTATGAAGATTTTTGTTTGCAAAATGTTATTCGTAGGTGGTAGCAGGTGCTCATATAAGGAGGGGGTTTTTGAATGTTTTATTTTCTTATACGGTACACGATGCGTTTAGTCAAAATATAACGTCCAAAACAAAGAATTGAGTGTCATTGGATACAGCTTAGATTATAATTATTATAAATTTTATAAATTATTTAAATTTTTTAACTAATAATAGTAACAACGCACACGTAACTCACGTCTATCCTATATTTTGAATATCATACGAAGAAATAATATACCAATAATATTTACTATGCGAGATATATATGAACAGAATTGTCTTGAGATATTTAGCATGGACTCGTTTTGAATCATTCGTAATATATACTAATATAGTTTAAGCATGATATTAAGAGATACGGTATTTCGCGACTTTTAAAGTGACATTTAGAAAAGTGCAACATTATAATTCAACAAATCGTATTTTGTTGATGGTAAAATTTCAGAATGAAAAAAACGGTTCGTTGCTATATTACGGAACAGAATAAAATTACAATTTTTTGAGAATGCCGAGTTCTCAAAAAATTTCGAATTTACACAACGTTTTGTTTTGGACCACGAAAAATGTATAGATATACGAGTTCGGGTTTACCCCGGATGTGCAGATTCGACCGTGGAGCGTCCACAAGTTACGGACATCGGTGCGGTGGTATAATCGTATTATATTATTGTGCGTATACTAAAAGATATAATACAATATTATCATAGAAGTGTACATATTTTATCGATTCATATAATGAAATATGCGAAGTCTTGTAAACACGAAAATAACATAAATAGTATAATGTGGTCGAGACGGCGGCGGCGGCGGCAGCGATGGGAGGTCGGGCAGTATTATTATTATTGTTGTATCCAGTCTGGACGCCCGTTTACCTTGCAAGGACGGTCACCAACACGTAAACATTAGACTGGTTAGATTCCCTATTCGACGTACGCATATTACACGCGAGAGTATAATATACGTATCGGATTGCACTTATCGTAGGTCACGAGCGTAAGGATCTTTTTGTTTTTATGTTTGGTTTTCGGGAGGGAGGTCCGGCCGAGGGTATACGTACATAAATGTGTTATATACATTATACACATGCGCGTGGTTCGATGAAAGTAATCGATATACAAATATGTACACGCGTACGAGTGTGTGTGTGTGCGTTTGCCGTGTGCTTGATCTCAAGGTTCCTGGGAAGATCGTGCATGGTAAAATTCCGAGATAAACACACGAGTGCTATCTCAACTCCGCGGAGGGAACTGATATCGATAGGAGAAATAAAAAAACAGGATCTTTATGCGCATTACGTCGTACCTGTGTGTAATACGTACGCGTGTATATAATTGTGTATAGTATACATCACACGCCATTACACCATAATCATTATCCTACGGTCACAAAAATGCATATCCCCCCAAACCGATGCCAAATCGTGCGAACGACCTCGTTTATGATACAATAAATAATAACATAATATCGTATAGACTATTGATCCCCGATTAATATTCTCAAAACATATAATATTATCATTGCCCAATACGACATTCAAAACGTATATTTCAAAAGTCCAAACCATAATATTGTACAATGTTTTGACTCCGTATGAAGATGCTTATTATATGTTACAGCACCACTGCATGCAGTGTAATAACATTTTATTTTATAGGAGTGTATATTATGGTAGTTTAAATAGGTACGCGAGATATTGAAAATATGAATTTTTTTATAATCATCTAATAAATAATTATTTTGTTCTCGATTTGTTCGTTACATACTACTATCTACATTAATATCCTAAAACGTGTATATAAATAAAAATACTCATACCTTGGATTTATTGGATTCTCAAGAGCGTTTCGTTAAAAAAGTTGTCACCTATACTTGTAATACTTCCATTTATTTTGAAAATTATAGTACCTATATATAGAGGTGCTAATTTAAATATTTTCATACAGATTCCAAGTCCTTACAGATATTAATTATTGATTTATAACAAAAAAATGAAATAGATTTAGTTTGAAACAGGTTTTACGTACATTTTTCCGCTTTTTCATAATTTTTTATTGTTTTTTGTTTTTTCCAATTATTTTCAAAAGTACTTGGAATTTTTACTAGTACCGACTAGATCCAATTTTTTACTAGAAACCACTCCCAAAGTTTAACATTTGAAGCATTTTCACTGCTCCAAAAAAGTGATGACAGACACAAAAAACCAAATATCATTATAAAACCGTTACATTCATCGATCCATTCAAAATCTAAAATAATAATTTATATCTCAGACTATATTAGGTACGCTTCATGTAAACATTGTAAACTAAATCTATGATATTGCACTAAAATACTGTTATGTCTAAAGTCATGATTATATTGAATGCACTTAATCATTCTCGTGTTGAAAAGGTTAATAGAAAATATAATACGGTAAAGAATATTACACATACTTTGAAACACTATAATTGTAAACTTAACATTAACACTTCACTTTCGCTCTCACTTCAGTCGCACAACACTTAATTTAATAATTAAGGCATAAGATATGAGCGTAATAGCCTAGTCTTAATCCCGATGCCCCCCATTACTGTTACTAGAGACATTAAAATTTGATTTCGAGTATAGTCTTACATGCAGAATTTAATGAAGAAAATGTTTTTAATTTTAGTAATTTGCAGTATTGTACGCTGTGTAGCACGTACAGTACACGAATATATGCACACATATTTCGTTAGACCATAGTAATTGATTTCTCTGGGATGATCGACGACAATATAATAATAACTATTATAACTACTAAAGATATAATTATTATCATTTATTAGTTAATTATATTGTCGATATGGAGAAATTAAACGAAAAAAATCTCATCAGCGCGATGTTGGTGTAGCACCGTTGCAGTCATATAGGTACAAGTAACGAGTGAATGATCACATTGATTGAAATTTTAAAGTACACTAGTATTTATTATAATTTATAATGAATGCGTGTAATATTCAATGGCGTCATTTTAGGTTTTTTTTAAAAAGTTGAAAAAATAAATTGTAACCGGTTGTTAAAAAAAAAAAAAACGATTTTTGGCACGCCAGCAACGATTTTATTTTTGCAATCTTCTTCCTGTTTATTAACAAATAAATATATCTATATTGATATTTTAAAATAGGTGCTCTCATTAGCGGAATTATTTAAAAGTAAAAAAATGATATAGCGACGGATAATTTATTAGAAATTAACGCGTATTATAAACTTATACCTATTTGTCACAATAATAATAAAAAAAAAAAAAATGCATATGAAAGCAAATCTCCGTGGTAAGTCTGACCTCACCGATAACCGGTCACGGGAGGGTGCTTTTACTTTTGAAATTAAAAGACGAGGAAAAATGCCCACCTCGCGATCGTCCCTTTCTCAGAACCGACACGGCACGGCCGTTCGATTAGGCGTGTAAAAATTATTATATTCTTGAATATATTATATTGCATAACCGACCAGCTACAATTTTCGCAGATTTCGCCCGATTAGGGCACGCGCGGTTTAGAAGTTTAGAAGCAATAACACCGCGGGAATAGCTTGAAAATCAACAGTTGTGATCAGACGAGATTCATTGCCAACGGTATTAGACACAATAATAATCGTCAACTGCAGACCACATATTCATATTGTAACAAACTTGGGTAGGTTAATCGATATTTCGTCACAGCGGCGGTTGGTCGTGAGTCGTGACACGCGGACCGGCGAGTTTCACACTCACACACACACACAAATAGGTACGATAAAAGTACTTAAGTACGCGTCACGCGGCGGTAGATTAAAATCTCATCTTATACGGCGATTCCGTTTGTCAGCTGCAGAGCTCGGTACACAACCGAGTCGTAGGTAGACGCACGATATAGCGGTAACTGCGGTTATACGGTGTGGTAGAGTTGTAGAGTAATAGTGCTGCAGCAGGTATGACCGCGGTAGTGCGTGTCCCGGTATAATAATAATAATAATAATAATAATAATAATAATATTTTATCGTGACGCGCGTTTTATCATAATAATATTTTATTATTATTGTGCGCGTCGCGATATTTATATAGTCCGCGAAGGGCAAAATCGAAGGACGGGTTCGCGACTACGCTGCCCGCGGACAGTAGTCAGTCGGACCGAGATTCTCGCGGCGGTTGCGCCGGCAGTCGCGTTAAGCGGATGGCGCTCAGACGAATATTCAAAAATAATTACAAGTCACAAGCGTCGCAATATCTGCACCGTATATACCGCATACCGCATATACGGTATATATATACGGCCGTACGTATTCAGTTATGATGCGCCGAAGTGATCCGAAACATACTCGATGACTCAGTGGCACCCACGGGGGCCGGGGCTTTGGGGCTACCCCCCCCCCAATTTTTTTTTTTGAAACATGCCAAAGTTAAATAATTAAAATTGACCGATTATTGTGTATTTGTGTGTAAAGAAGAGAAGGAAAATTCGAGAGCCTTCCCCCCCTAAAAAAAAAAAATTCCTGAATGCGCGCCTGAATAGTGAGTTGTGACGAAATACCGGAGATCCACTCGCGCATTTACCATCCACATCTGTATAATGGGATCACTGCGCTTTACCAAATTCCAAAAGTTGAACTAATATTTAACTATATCGAATAACGGCGGTAACCAGTGATGGGCTGTTATCACGTGTAATAAAGAAAGAAGCCTTTCTAGTATATAATATATTATACGAGCGGTTTTGGGATTTTGTATAATTATATATAGATGCGATTTATAAAAAAGTGTACCCAAATGTGTAATAAACCACCGTCTCTTATACAGACTACTACGGTGCTTATACACAATGATATTGTATGTTACGATGTTTATGGATTATCACTTTTTAAAACTACAAATGTCTATATAATATAATTTATATTTGTATTCGTATATGTTACAGGTGTATATCATATGTATTTAGCGCCTTTTTTTTTTTTTAATTTCTAGACGTGCACTGACTGTTTATATTGTTTATGATATAATAATATAATAATTGACGTGATCACATTCAGCGCCAATAGGATTCGTTCACGCAGACCTGTGTACCACGAGTCGAAACTTTAATATGTGTACGTTTATGAAAATAATATACCATTAAACTGAACCTACTTATTGCTATTACATTTTATGATAAAATTATATTAAACACCTTGATGGCAACAAGTAATATCGATTTATAATATGGTTTAGATTTAAACCCAAATTGAAATTGAACCTCACGGCGTAAATTTCTTAGTTACATAATCTACATCGTGGCACAGTAAATACGTATAATAATACTTAATACAGGACCCCAAACAGAAATGAACATCAATGTAATAAATTTAAAAAAAAAATAGAATTATATAAACTAATCGAGTAACACGTTTGAGAAATAAATTTGTAATTAAAAAAAAAAAAAATGTACACTTTACGCTAATAGCCTCTGCTGTTGAAGAAAATAGATTAATAAAAAGTAAAATAAAAAAATAAAAATATTTAATACTTCCAAAATCGTCAAAGCACAGTTGTGGGCATATTCTATATTATATTATTGTATATTACTAAAGTAATAGTTAAACACTAAAAAAATATATACCTACAGTTACACATATGTTATATTGTATAATACTCGTACAGGGTGTCATTATTCGACGATCGAACAAGGTTACTCTAACACGATTTCCTAAAACGGAACCGGGCGATTTTTCTGAACACTGAATTCACAATTAGGTAATATTAATCTTTGTACTTATATGAAAAACAATTTGAAAACTATATTTATTGTCATCAACCGCAATGATATATTATTTTAAGGCTTTTTATAAACTTATTTCTTAAAATTACATTCTTGAAATAATTTACTGTACGACTGCGAAGTGACTCATGAGTGTTTGGCGTACACGAGAATCGACCTGTATATTATAATAATAATATTGAAATATATATACTATGCCCGGCCTATGAGTGTGTCACAAGTATTTACATATTTGGCTATAATATAAAAAACATTATTTTATGCAACGCGAGCAACCTTCTTGCGCATCTCGATACGTCCGCGATGGGACTTGCAGTGCGTGAATTCAATTCAATAACAGTAATTATAAATAATTGAATAAAAATGATTACAAAAATAAAAGCTCATATCGCAATCGATATCAATTAATATAAATTTTATATTATTGTAATAGTGTTTTGCAACAAAACAACTTTAAGTACAAAACATACTTCAATTGTTATTTGTTGCGTGTCTTCAGCACGGGACGCACACAAAATATGTCTGTTTGCACACATAATATATTATACGATGATGATATTATTATATAGAGAAACAAATAAATATCAATTTGTTACAAGGACAGTGCGCTGTCGTCGTCCGTACTCCGTACTATCATTAAGTCTGTTGCTAATAATATATAAAATATGATCAAATACCTGTATAATGTACCTATGGGTAAATACGAGAAAATTGAGGACTGCACAAAGTAGGTAAATAAGTACCTCCTATAATAATCTATATAACAGACAAGTGCTGCAATAGTAATCAGAAAGGTAAAACGATCGGCCACGGAGATTTAACCACCTACTGCAGGCTGTTGCGCATGTCAGCCATACATCCGAACAAAAAAAAAAACTCGATAACACGAATTAACTGTTCGCAGCAGCTAATTACGATAACACACACTGCAGTTGGCGTTTATAATAATGTATATAAATATTAAGTGCGTATGGTCGCGTCTGCAAATAAGTATAATTACAAGTTACAACACGTTTGGGATTATATATATATTATAATATACAGTCGAGACTCGATGACTTGAAAACCTCGGCAACTCGGATTCTTTTCTTGCTCCTTAAGGTGTTTTTAAGCTGTGTTTGAGGTATATAAATCGAAAAATACATAAGTCAAATTTTTTTTATTCCCCTGGAGATTCGAATTATCGAGACTCGACTGAACATGAATTGTCTACATAGTATATCTATAATATTATACCAATTTAGTATTTATCAATTCGGAGTGTATAACGATCTTGTAACTACCAAATGTTTAGTTATGAGTGAAAATCGACTTTGAGAGTCCCCTCGTCGTTTAACGATCTTGCCCCTCTTTCTAACGCTACTGAGTATACACATATTGACATATCCTTATATATATTTATAAATCTCGTATTACAATGTTTGTCCACGATGAACTCCGAAACTACTTAACCGATCTTGATGAAACTCTGCCCAATGTGTGTAATTTAGTATAACTTGAGAAATAGAATAGTTTTTATCTCGATTAACAAACCTCAATAATTTTTTATTACAAATTAAAAATGTTTATTATAAGAAAATATATTGTTATTATTCGTAAGTTCCATAAGTTTCTAACAGATGGGGTGGTGTAAATAAATTAGTAGAAATATTTAATATTTTTCTTTATTTTACAAATATATTTATAAAAAAAAAAAACAAATCTTTGGCTCGGGCCATCGAAGCGATGTTTTTCATTATTTTATTATTTTCGTGTTTCTAATTCTGATTTCACTTATTCTAAGCACCTTGCTCGTATACTGCTCGTATATTGTTCGCGAACCGACGCAGTCGGATTGCCTACCTAGGAAGTTTAGTTGCATGTAAATTACTAGGGCTAATCTTAACTTAATCTTTGGTTCGGTTAAAACCGGGCGAGACAGCTAGCATAAGCATAAATTGTGAATTTATAGTATGTAATACACACTATTACAAAGTGACGATAATACACAATATAATACTAAATATCATACGTCACACAAATTTTTAATTCCAAGGTTTTTCCTGGATTTTCCAAACCTCTCTACAATAAAACGAACAAGTTTACTTACCACACTCCTCGAGGAATTAAAAAAGATTTGTTAGAACTTACGTATTTCGTTGAGTCAAGAACGAACGGTGGCGCAATCAGACATTGTCGCTCGCCCGGGCCTCGTTTCGAAGTCATAGCCATTTGAAGTTTATCACTCATCGCGGTAATCACGTCTGCGTTCGGTACGCGTCGTGTGCAGATAAGGGATAACACAGTCGATATAGTATGAGCCCCTGGGGTTCACAGCTACGCTGTCTGCAGTCTTGAGGTGTGTCTTTAATTGAATTCTGTCCGCTTCGGTCGAGTCGTGCGGCAATCGAGTCTCACAATGTGAGATGTCCTAAGGTTTCTTTGCGGGTCGGACGGAAGCTCGGCCCCCAAACCTCCAGGGTTCACCAGACGGGGCGATGGGGCGAGGCGACTCTTTCGATGAGTGGATACCCACTTGGCGTGAAAACTGTGAGCTGACTACAATTCCGCAAGCAGTCCCCCCCCCTACGTCTCCCCGGCTTCGGTCGCAATACTAAGGTATATTCTACGGATATGACTTATTGGCAGTCTGGACACGGCACCACGCAATCGTGTGCCACTCGCCGACGGCCGACTCCCGCGAAGAGTTATAAATTTCCGTACGGCTATAAGTCTGAAACGAGGCCCGAGCAACAATTCATAATTTACGCCGTCGTTATTAACTCCGCGAAATGTGCAAGTCCCGACAACGACTTTTTTTTCGTTTTCCTGCGCAGTAGAGTTAGCTCTGGCCTTTCTTTCTATTGTACGCGGTGTACCCACTGCATTCGTTATGATTTTTTTTTTTTTTTTTTTAATTATTATTACCGTTGTGGAAAAATCTCGTGATATCCACTGAATATAGGTCAAAAAATATAGATTTATGTGTATAGCGGGATGATATGATTCAACACCCGGGGCCGAAACGAAATAAATAATCAACAACAATATCATTATGCACTCACGTAGTGTAGGTTATCAGTCTTTTGGTTGAGCCTCAGGTCGACGGAATTCCAGTTGTCCACCAGAGCTTTGTTGACGCCAACGCCGTCGCCGAACCGCGGGTCCAACACCAGTGGCGACCGATTGGAAACGACCGAACCGTCGCCGGCGGGCGACGGGTTGACGTCGTCCGAACACGATCCCGCGTCGCCGCCGCCGCCGCCGCCGCCACTAGATGTGGTGCTCGTGCTGCCGGTGGTACCGCCGCCAAACGCGGACGAGTACCCGGAAAAGCTGCCGCCGCCGCTACCGCCCGCAGTCTTGCCGCCACTGTTGGTGCTACTGGTGCTGCTGCTGCTGGTGCTATTGCTGCGGCACCGACACCGGGCGCAGTGCCTGCAGGACTTGACCCGCGGTATGCGGTCCGGGTCCGCGGGATACCCGTGCGCGCCGCCGTCTGCGTGGCCCGGCCACACCGGCCGCGGTATGCAGTACTGGTGCACGTCGATGACTCCCTCCTTGATGGGCGACAGCAGCCACGGCGCCGTCGTCCTCTGCACCGGACTGCCCGACGATCCGTCCGACGACGGCGGCGTCGTCCCGTTCCTCAGACTCTTCGTGGCCGGCGGCGAACCCTTGTCCAAGCTCGAGTGGTCCGAGTGCGGTTGGCTGTCGTACCCGGAACTGCCGCTCTTGTTCTTCCACGTCCCATTGTTGTTGTGGTGCACGTGCTCGTCATCCACGTAAATGGGATTTATTCTGTAACGGTGTCCACATGAAATATAATCGGATTCGTCTCGTATAACAATACTTATGGCAGGTGTTCGATTGGATTCGGGGACTCCACCATTGATTAAATATAAAAACACATATTTAATCAATGGTTTTACTTACTACATAATGAGTTAGATTTGCTATAAAATAAAAATAAAAAATATGGGAAATGGATGGTATTTCAAGCCTCAGCTTTAACAACAAAATAATTTGCAAATGGTTATGATGAATTTTGTCGAAATTCGAACTTTAAACGCTTATCAAAAAAAAAAAAAAAAATTATGCTTTTGTAATTAAAAATCGGAAATGTCTACAGATAGCTCAAAAAAGAGTCAAGGATTTAAAGAGTCACTTTTCTGCCAGAAAAAAATGACGAAATAGAAAATCTAAGCATTTTTACCGCCCTCTAAAAGTTGACGGCAGATTGAAAAAAAAAAACACTCATTGTAAAATCAATCCCTTCTTCGCTCTGCCCAGAATCTAAAAACTGTGAACTTCATTTGTTTAATTTATTTAGTGATATTTACTAAAGTCAAATAATTATTTAATAACACCATCTGAAAAATAGTTTTTTTTTTACCTAAACACATTGAACTACATTTATTCTGTGTCAATATATACACACATATATATATATATATATTTTTTTTTTTTGTAAATCTGACTAAAAACAGTATTACCAGTCGTTTATCACCCAAAATTCTATCCACTTTTACGAGGTATAGTATTTCATAGTGACATACAACAATATAATATTATAGTATTACTATTAATTATCGTACCGACTATATTACACTATACAATAAACACTCCAGTCGCTCTCGGCGACGATTAGAACTAATTATTATCAACTTGCGTCACTATATACAATATACGATCATTCGTCAGTAATTGCAACGAGTATCGTCGTCATTAATTAGAAACCTGAATCGGAATTTTTTAATTTTAATTTTTACAATTTTGCGAGACTATCGTGTATAATAAGTAATAATTGTATAATACGAGTGTTAGACGAGCGAGTAAAATGTGAAATCTTTTATACGTCGATTTGCACCGTGACATAAACCACACGTTTATGTGTGTTGGGGCTTATCCGCTGGACAATATTGTATTACCGTAAAGATTATTGGATGCTAGCTTATATAAAATTAAAATATCCAATGTTTGTAATTATTGTTATTGTCGTAAGCGAAAAGGATTGGGTGGTAGTTGATACATTAAAACGAATATAGGTATACAATCAAATGTAAATATACAATTTAAAATTAAAGTATTATTGCCTCATCTTTTGCAGGCATATATTGAATCTATACTTGTGGTTATTAATAAATCTGATAAGTCCTAGTTGTGATACTCCAGAATCACTTTAAAGAAATTCATCAAAGCACTAATATTTAGTTCCATCTATAATTATAATTAATTATTTATTATTATACGTGTTCATTTTCAGTGGATACCATTATTTTGATTAGAATACGTATATTATTATATGTACTTATTACTTAAATCGTACATATACCATACAGTATCTATAATAGAATACGAATACCTAATAACTAATACTTGCAGTAGACATATAAACGGAACGCATTTGTTAATAACTTTATTCCAATTATTCTGCACTAATAATTTTCACTTATGCTACTTTTTACAAATTATTATTACATGTTTTTCCCGTATTGGTAATAATATAGTTCAAAAAATAATTGAAGTTGTTTTTTAAGTGCAAAATTTAGTTAAGTTACTCGTTCCAACAAAACACTAGTTATATATTCCAGTTATATTCAAACATAAAACTTTTAAAATGACGTTGGAAGGGAGATATCAGGTCATATAATTAAATATAAATAGTAAAACGTTGATTTGACTAGATGATCATATGAAAAACCGTTATTTGAGTGATGTGTTGTCAAACTTCAACTATACAAGTATGATAGTGATGTTTACTAATTAGTAATGACTACCTATAGAAAACAGGATTGACAGGTTTCGAATTGGATCAATAATACTCTGTATCCAAATTAATTGTAGTATATTATATTTCATTGTCAATTGATCGAGAAATAAATATGAAAAAACCGGAGAATATGCTTCTACTTTTTAGCAGGTTTGTGTAACTTTTCATTAGGAAGGTCACTCTTGATAATCTAATAGATGTGTTAAATTTGAATTAATTATATACAAAAAACGATTTTAAATTAAAAAAGAACGGGCAGATCAGCATCTATTTCTAAGGATATAATGTATGTTATATTATTTTTATATGATCATTTCATTAGGTAAGCATAAAATATAACGATATATGAAATGTAAGAAATGTTTAAGATTTTACGATAAATATTATTTTGAGGTACAACAAATTACAAAAAAGTCAAATAAAACTGAAGGAATTTTGGTTGACGGATTGTAATTTTTAAAACTGATTTTAATTGATTAACGAGTTTAATAAAGGTTTCAATAGGGACAATTTTGAATATCTATCTTTTTCAGCTGTAATATCCATGAATAAAAAGGTCGGCAAGTGGATACCGCTTTGTTGTACAGTATGCGTCTAGTGGATCACTTTCATAGATTTCAAAATTTGAAATCAATGATATAAAACCATTATATACGAAAAACGATTCTAAGGGAAGACAGTCGTCAGCCTACATAACTACAGGTAAGTATATTTTATAATATTATTGCTTTAAAATAATTATTTTTACTATTAATAAAACAGTAGGTTGAATTAAATTTTACAGAAAACATTGCATTAAAAAATTTAATTGAGTGTATAAAATATAATAAAATACTTTAAAAGTTTTAAGCACCCACGAAAAATATTTTTAAATTATAACGAAATAAATATTATCGTTATTTTTCATTTAAATATCTAATTTTGTCAAAATTTGAAGTATAAATGCTTATAAAAAAATTGTACGAATGTATTTTTATTATTTTTAATCTTTTATTTTAACAACTTGAATCTTGTATTAAATTTTCAAGAAATTTTACAACCAATATTTAAAGAAAAAGAATTGAAAAAACCAAAAATTTCTTAGGCCTACAATTAGCTCAAACATTGTCAAAATATTTTTAAATTTTTTTGGCGTATAGAAAATAATCTAAACATTTTGTGAAAATTTCAAATGTTTTAAATTATTCCTTTTTTTAATTACATCAAAATAAGAAAATCGTTCTTAAAGAAAACAGTTGAATATCCAATGTTTAATTTTAAACACTCATAAAAAATTACTTTAACTTTCTGGTAAATTTTTTTTTTTTTTTAAAGTAGAAAAACTTATAGAGATCCTTGTATAGATTTTTCAAATCTTAGATTTAAAAAGAAACATTTTTATGAATTTCCCAATAAAAAAAAAAATCAAAATTTCGTGATTTTTACATATTTTCTTGAAATTTCAACTTTAGATGCTTAAAAAAAACTATTGGAGACTTACGCTTAACTTTTGTTTTAATTTTCATTTACAGAAGTTATGAAGAACTTTGTATTTAATTTTCAAATTTTTTGACCAATTGAAAAAATTTTTATTGATAATAATAAAAGAAGTAAAAAAAAACCAGAAAATTGATTATTATGTCTATAAATAGTTAAAAAAAAAGTCCAAATATATTAAAAATTTTATTGTGTATAGAAATTTCTTTTATAAATATTTTGTGAAAAATTTCATATATCTACTCTCATTACTTTTGACGTTACACCAATAAACAAAATCGATTTTGTCAAAAATTGGCTCCACGTGAAAATTTCCCGTTTTCTTAACTTTTTTGTTGTTTTTTCCGACGTGTTTGAAAACTTTGGGGAATTTTATTTTTGGAAAAAGTACTAACTATATTCTTTTTCCTACCGGAAAAGATGCTGTAAAAAAAATCGGAGCACTTTTACTGATCTTGAACGTGATGACAGACATAAAAAAAGAAAAAAACATATATCATTGTAAAATCAATACATTCCTCGTTCCGCTCAGAATCTAAGAAACTAAATTAGCTAAAATCATTTGTGTAAAAAATCAGTTTTTTTTTATTTGAACTTTGAAAAACTTCCAATTTTTAAAAAATTAAACTTCAGACACTTTAAAAAAAAAAAATTAAATTATATATTTTTGACATTTTTAACTTATGTAAGAATAACTTACAATAAACTTTTTGTAATACATACAGTTTAGAAATAAAAATAAAAAAAAATTCCAAATTTATATAATCTCCAAAAATGCTAGTAAAAATATTTAGCGAAAGTGTCAAGTTTTTACAATTATTATTTTTTAAATATCAAAAAAACGACAGAGGTATTATTGAAAACTGGATTTGTATTAATATTCCGGTTCCCCATGATTTTTATTAGGTTAATATCTAAGGTACTATTATTAAGAACATTATTGTGATTTTTCTACGTTTGACTCCCAAAAGAACCAACGGTCAGATGTTGTAATTGAAATCACACGTAATGTTTTAGACATACTTCTCCAAACCAAAATAATAGACTAACATTTTTTGCTTAAACGACACACCATTGTAAGTTTTATATTAATAGTAAACATTTGTCACTCCGCTCATAATCTAAAACTATGCTAAACTATAGTTTATTCAACTATATAATTATACATATAATATATTCTTATTATTAAGTAACAATTTATAAAAACATTAAAAAAAAATTAAGGACTTTTGACCGGAATAATATTAAATCAGAAATTAAGAAATGTAAAATATTTAAAATAATTTTTTTAAATATTGTTTTGTACCCGTAGCTATAAAGCAGTACAATTTCGTACCGAATCAACGAATTGCTGATGTTCTTTCGGCTGGAGAATAATAATGCAATTATAGAAACTGTTAAATATATGTAAATATTTGCAAAATATCAAATACACGCCGTCCAATGCATATCAGTATATTATACATAAAATTATGAATGTATGATATGTTATTATCTATACTTAGGTAATAGATAGACAGTAGTAAATATCTGTGATAATTACGACCATTCATAATAATACATTGTACGTCATACAACGTGTCGCGAACGAATCATGAATGAAACTAAAATTAAGTTTTTATGGCGGAAGGTTATACTTACACGTACCATTACGCTGTAATATAGTATGTACAAATACAATAAATAAATCACGCAATGTTAATTTAGGTCTATAGGACTGTAATCATCGTCATACTTATCAGTTAATATAGGTTCATCTATATACTTAGAATACTTTAGATAGTTGTAAATGTTATGACTGTGTACATGGACATCATAGATGTTTAAACAACAACGCACTGGTAACGTTATTTCAAGGTAAAATTACTTATTTCTACATTTTGCTTAATAATATGTAATTACAAATGTATTTAGGAACAAATTAGAAGTAAAATGTTGAAAATAATTAAATGTTACAAATTCTATGGAGTTTCTCATTAAAATAAATTTTACAATCTATGATTTATACTGGCACTTTTAGTTCATTAAAAAAAACCAACCTATTTTTGCATTTACTTTGTATGTAATTAAAATTTTTCAAATAACTTAACATGTCACTGACTTACGAGCTACAAATAATTGTTTTATAGTCGCGTATTAATATTTTCTAGACAATTTTCAAGAAGTGTGTCGTATAAAATTTGAAAATACTCTGTCAATATTTATTTTCAATAGTGAGTTTTGCGTTACAAAATGTACGGAGATTGCGGATAATTAATGTATAGATACATCTAAAATGTTGTAATGCAAAATGGATATTAGGTTATAGATTTATTGCATTATGTATATAATCTATCATAACATCGTCTTTACTAAATTTCGGTCAGATAAAAATATCATAGACCGAACAACGACCTTCCCATCAGTATCGAAGAATTTCTCCACACAACTTAAATTGCAGTCGCACTATCAACCAATTTCTTAGAAGCGGACTATCATCAAAACACAATCTAAAATATATAATAATTGTAATTATTTAATTTTTTTTAAACCTTTTTTTGTTTACGAAATTTTTATAAGACCTAATTTGATGAGAATTTATTGTAACCTAGTCTCAAAGTCCTTTTTTTGTCAATGGATTTAATAACAATACAAAAATACATGTACATAATACTACAATAGTATGGTGAAGAAATAACTAGAAAAAATTTATGTTGAACAAATACTAAAAAACCTATAATTTTGAAAAAAATGTTATGCGCTATATCATTATAAAAATGTAGGTTTTTATAAGCCGAAGAAATTAAACTCAACTAATCGGTAAGTAATGGTGTATTATATCATTATATAATACCTTTACTTGTTATATTAGACATTTCAAAAGACCCGTATCTCTTAAAATTTGAACGCCCTATTGATTTCGGTATATTTACGAAACAAAACAAAATTAAACGAATAATTTGTCTCAGCTCCTGCAGCTCGTGATTAAGTGCGTTCTGAACCGCGGCGGACGGTGGTGTAGAATTGTACATCAGACGGTGTGAATAGCCATGGTTCATGAACGATAAATGGAAATAAAAGAATAAAATATATAATATAATATTATCACTAAATATTTATATATGTATATTGTATATATTATATTCTATATTTATATGCATTTCTCTTTCTCGTCAGACCGTATAAGGTCAGCTAGAGGAATTGCAACATGATTTCGGTCTTCTTGTGCTACGGGGAGAATAACGCACGAACAACAATGGGGGCCGATCACGGTGCATATCAATCGTCCGACAAATTGTCACAAAAGAGAACCGAAGGATAAGTAAGTCATGTTCGCGCCGGCTGATTTTTGTTCGTGAAAATTATTTTTCGAAGCCGGCCGTAAATCTCGTATCGGCCCCGTGTCTTCGTGCCGAGAGGATATGAAGGTAAAACGATATTGTTACTTATCTACCTATATAATATATATTATATTATTGTATTTTATACACGGGCCGTCAGCACTCGCACACGCCGACACTGCCGTACATTAATAAAATATATACATAATCGCCCGTAGACCGCTGTGCAGTGCACCACCGCGGCAGCAGGTGCCTGTATTATATTGTACCCAGTGACCTTGAGATGTGCGCGCGTATTTTATTTTATTTTTTTTTTATCTCAAATATCCAAGTACGTCCTTATTAGGTTTCTCTAGAGTTTGCTGGACCATAACCGGCATTAATACTAACTATCGGATCCGCGCCAAGACGCTGCAGTAGTCGCGCCTCTCGATTTTCGGGTTCATAATTTCGGTGCACAACAACAATTATCCTCGAGCGGCGTCCGCCGAGCACACCGACTTGGATTTACCTGGGCCGGCTCAGAGTTCACGGCTCCGATGTTCGGATCACGGCGTCGCGTGTACGATTTTTCGCGTAATTTTTACCAAAATACCGAGATATGTTACCGTTAAAATGATGAACACATTTCGAGATTGTTATAACGATGCGCGTTACATGCGATATCGATACATATTTTAAACGTTTCATTTATTACCCACGAGTTATTCGTTAAATTATTGTTATATTTGATTTATTTGATATGTATATGTATATATATATATATATATATATATATATATATAACGGGAGGGGTCCAATAATACAATAACTTCATAAAACAACAAATAAATGTCATTATATTGGCAATCGGACATAGACTACTGAGATGATAATAATAATAGAGATTACATAAATTATTGAGCTACACATATAATACAAACAATATAACGTAACAAAAACAAATTACTCAGATATAATATTAAAATTTATTAAAATAGAGAGGGGGCTCCTCATTGCCCAGACGAATCATACGGTCGATAGGTTGGTTTCTACCACGGTTGATACTAAATACATAAGAACAATAAAGGGAACTCGAGATCTTGTGGAACGAGAAGGAATTTTAAAGTTCACTCGTGAGAGCAGAGCATGAGCATAAATTGAACCATCGATTAATTTTTGTAAAAAAACTAAATTAGCTTTAGCACGCCTACCAGTTAAGGAGATGAGACCGAGCGTGCACAAGACTGGACAGTATTAGTCATTCGGAGGATGATCTATTTCAGCATATAAACCGAGTATGCCAAAAAGCGGCTTTGAATTCTATGGTATAAATCTACTACCGCAAATGAGTCCCAGGCGCAAAATCTCAGCTTGGAATTACTCAGCTTGCAGCTTAAACACTTTCAAGCCAAGCGTCTAGAAAGCTTTATAAGTATATTTATTGTCGGCGACACTGCGTGCGCGGCGTGTGCGAGTTTACGGTAGTAAATATTATATTCAAATCTACCGTTCAGTTAAGACATTTTCCAAACAAAACACTTAAAAAAATATGCTCATCCGGAATACATTTATATATACCCATTACTGTTGTTCGAAACGAAAAACAATAAATTGGTTCGATTTCTTCTATCCCCAATGAAGTGTGAGCAAAACCGGCGAATACAAACGGAAATCTCACTTTTCAACTATTACATCGAACAAACGCTGACTGAATATCGTCATCACTAATTTAAATGATGTGTTGAAACCAGTTTTTCGCCGGCTTAATTATTCACGTGGGATTCACCTTCGCTCTCTAATTCTCCGATACATCACTGTAACCAATCGGAAGCATGCAGGAAGCCAAAGTGTAGATGAAATTACAAATATTATAATAATATATAGGAATAAAAAAAATATCTAACTAAATACATATTTTTAATTGACAATATTATTAATAGTTATCGCCGCAGATAAATACCGCAGCAAAGCGTACCTTTAGCATACGGATTCATTTCTCGTTAAGTGATTCTCACGTCATAGTTCTACTGAAGCTTGATGCGAAATGGAATATTCATATTGAAGGAATAATTTGTTATTTTCTAAATTTCTTATTAAAAAAATTTTAAAAGCACACGTATATTGATGTGTATTGTATTCCGATGTTTAAATCATATGATTCTGATATGATGGGGTTCTTATGAGCTATATTATATATTGGTACATTGTACATATTATATTTTGAAAATATATGAACATTTTTTTCTCTTTGAAGTAAGTACTCTGTCATCGGGTCATCAGATTGAAATACACGAAAATTTGACTACAACTATCATCTTTACTTAATTATGTTTTGTATATAGATACTATACCATGTTACAATAATGTTGTTCAAAAATTTACCTAGTAACAGCGTAGACATGCGACTTCTTGTAGTGGTTGATTGGATAAACAGTGGCCAGCGGATCGTCTGTCGGATTGGCCGGCAACTGCAGCCATTTGTGCATCTCTGAAGACACACGCACCCATTACACTTTAAATACTGCCTGTAATATTATAAAAAGGTCGTCATGAGCTTATAGCAACTATTATAAATTATTTACAATAATATGGAACATTTGATTCATTTATGGTAATTTGTTGCTATACATAAACCTATACAGATGTATGTTAAGAACTGATAAAAATTCTAAGGGAGCTATACCGCCGATACGAAGTTAAATCCGGTAATATATACGTGATAAGGCTATTTAAATATTAAAAGTTACATCATACCATATATTATTTAATCAATGGTCATACTGTCACTTTCGATGCACTTTATTCTATGTATATCGTCTTACAAGTTTCACATTATTACTGCCAATAATATTATAATTTACAATGAAACATACATATATATTATTTTTTTTAACCTTATAACTTGTAAGTATTTTAATAATAAAGGAAAAATCCTATCAAAATGTGCGTGACTGTGTTTCCATATCGTCAAGAACACGTCTCGACGAAATCAAAGTTATTATTTTTATAATATAACTTTTTTAGTTGTATCAATCTAATACTGTATTACTTATAGGCTTTTTTTTATATTTTAATAGCCCAATAAATACTATTTTAATATAATATTATAATTATTTATCATTAATACATCATCGTATTTACTGAACTCATAACCTAATATTATTTTTTTATTGAGTTTAATTTATATTATAAATACTCAATACATTACACGGTAAAATAAATTGTAATATTGTATAGTACCTATCTTATTACATATTTTGTTATTATTAATAATGGGATATTATAATAATTATTTGTAATTATTGTATTTTAACTAACGCAGATGTGCTACAAACAGTTGCATACTTGTATCTTTCGATTAGTAACTACAAAAAAGGCGAAGAGAAACAAGTTTGGTTCATTTCAAAATATAAAACCAGATAATATTATGTGATTTTATGTTTCATAATATATTTCTATAAATATAGTACCAGTTTGATTTTTTATATTTTTATTTTTTTTTTTTTGGGGGGGGGCTAATTTATTTTTTGTATTTTTTTATAATAACGTTATTTTTGTTACAAATTTAAAATGCAATTTACAATCATTTTATTTAGAAAGTTTGAAAAAATATCTTAATTTTAAAATAAAAATATATAAGCTTCAACTGTTTTAGTTCTAATGATGTTTTACTAAAATGCTTTATACTTAATTTGTTAGTAAGAAGAAGTGCTTCTTTATTAAGTTTTTATTTGAGTTATAAATAAAAAAAAATTTAAGATTATAGGTCAGTTAATCGTAGTTAAAAGAAAAAAAATTTCAAGCAAAATAAAGACATTAATTTTCAAACCGAATCATTAATTGAATACTTTTAGTGTAAATTTCTTGTTTTTGTAAGCATTTAATTATTAGATCCTTTTTTAGATGTATTATACATATCTGTAGACCTAAAAATGTATAGTAAATCCTCTAGCTTTACTATAAACATGATTTTTTGTAAAAAATAACATATTCTTTCTTCCTTTCCTTTTATTATTTCACACGGATACAGAAATGCAAGAATTCGCTAACGATATTGAATTGAATGATGTATTTTTTCGGTAAATCTATGTTCGCTAGATTATGTTTATTTCCTTGCGCATTCATTTCATATCAGACTGAGCCACAGCAACGCGCGACCCGGTTCAGCTAGTATATATAACTATAGAAAAATAAAATATAAAGTAATATTCATATTATATTATTATGTATTGGTGTTTAAATACAGTATGTAGTAGTATATATTCATCTACGTTTAAGTTAATAGATATTAAAGCATACGTTATTAAAGCAAGTAAGCAATAATTACTTAACAAATGTGTTATAATTATAATTGCTTAGACGACTGACCAGAAAAATGAGCTTCAATAAAATGAATTAATTTTAAAAATGTTGAACGTTACTTTTAACTTTTCAATACAAATAATAATTGTAATTATGATTAGTTTTGGAAAAAAAAAATATGGTGCTCATCGATCTCACGAGTTAAGCTTAATACATATGTACCTAGTGTGGAGCTGCAGTAATAAACGTAATATGCACCGAAAATCTTGCCACAAATACCAAAGTTCAATCAACCCGATGTCGTCCAGTGTATACTCTCGTATTGTGTCATTGGACAATGATGCAAAATGAAAAAAAAGAAAATGTACTTAATCAATTCTTTTATGAACAAAATTATTTTTACAATATATAATTTTATATACACGTCCCGGGGCATCTTCCACGTGTATGGCGGTCATTAGCGGGTACAATGCACACAATACGTATTGGGCAATTATTATGAGATTGGATCTATCGTCGTGTACAACAATAAAACTATTTTGGGACGAACATTATGCTATTATTATGATGAATCGCGAGCAATTATTATTATAACTGTTGCATTTCTATTTCGACAACCCCGCGGCATCGCACGACGAAATACGACTGAGTCAGCGGTCCCTATTTAGAGACGCGTCGCTTGTGCAGACGATCGATGAAGATATTATCGAATTATTGTTTCCGCTGTTGTCCCTATCATTTGTTTAGATAATATTATATTTTTCTCGTCGCGTAACTCGCATAAATAATATTATTATTACCAATATTACGTCGTGTTATAATCACTTCTAATTATTTAGATAGCTATCGGACGGTCAGTATTTGCGCGGAGATTATAATAACCGACGCACCGTGATTACAAATTTACAAACTGTGCGCAAAAATATATCCTGCGATCGTATCGCCGCCAATACTCACTTCATCACTACGCTATTGGCTCTAAAATGATTTCGGATTTACAAGTTAACGGCGGATAAATCGCTGCACCGGTGCACTGTTAAAAATTTAAACGCTTATTGTAGCACAAAAAGTATTTTACAATTTAGATATCATTCTGTTTTCATATTCATAGGTTCAAGTGCATAGTCAATGACGTAACTTTAGCCATAAAAAAACCATGTGCAGATGTATTTTTGAGTTACTACACGAATGTACGAGTACCTACTAACAGTGCTTAAACGTCTAATGTGTATTATAATTTTTAATATATGGTCCTAAGAATTTCTTTTTTTCAATAGCCTTACAATTCCAGTACATTTACGATTACCTATTCGCAATACTATTTTCTTTCCGCGATCTCTTACTGACCACTCACATTCTGCTGCAATGCTTCAATCTCGTCATTCATTCTCAACACAAAATCCTCAATTCATCAGTTAATTTTCAAATTGCCTCTACTTACTTTTTCCTACTCGTCGGTAGAGTTGTTGAACCTTAAAATAAAATTTGTCTTTTCACAAACCTGCACACCTTCTCATCCGTTACAGATTTCTCGTCCATCTTTCCTTGGCTCTGTCCTTGTCTCGACATCAAACTTCTTTTAAATTTCCGTTGAATGCGTTATACAGTTTATTTTTATATCTTTATTAAATTTAAATTAATCATATATTTATATTTTAATTGTATTGAATATAATTAATACAAATATTATTTGTTGAATTAGAATATGAACTAATAAGATAATACAAAAATAAAACAAGCATATTGTACATAATATATTATGTCATATATTGTACTTATATTTTTCAGTTATTTAGAACAATGAAATGAGACGTACGAAAAATTAGAATAATTAATGTCATAATACAGGTGCTTTATATTATATATAGACACCTCGCACTATGTTAAATAATTTGCAAAAACGAGTTTAGAAAGCGGTTAGAAGTGAACGCATACTTATAATGTATTATAGTAATAAGATTATTATGTGTATTTACAAATAAAACTAAAAACAAAATTCAATCATTTAAACCAATTATTTTGTTAAGGTGCTTATTATTGAAATAACTAAGTTTTTTTTTTTTTACAAGGTATTATAGTGTAAACTAAAAACAAAGTGGAGATTTGAATATACATGTATAAGCTCAAACGTATTCAGATATTCATTATTATTTATATTGATAATACGTTTGGAGATAGTTTGACGAATACAATGGCGATTTCCCATTACAATCTAACATACTACACAGTCGAGAGTTAAAGACCAACAATCATAAAAATAAATGATTTTAAACAAAGATTTAATATTTATAAAATAAAAAGAAAAGAAAATGTCAATATAATAATATTATAATATTAATAGACGAAAATTCCATGAAATGAATAAAACAATTTATATTTGTGATTATTTATTATGTATAGATTAAAATGTGATTTTTATTTTTGGATTCGGGAGTAGGTTTGATTTAAATTATATGTGTATTCTGAAGAATCCAACACTAAATGTCGAGTTGACGGTAATTGGTGTTCCTACTAAGACGTGCAGCAAAGGCGCAAAACAAGCAATCGGTAAAAGAAATTCATACAGCAACAATAATATTATAACAAAATTAATTTAAATAATTATGGTCACTTCTCGTTTCTGACATTGTATCCGTACATTTTCGATTAAACGATTCATTATGTATGTGACGACGTTGTTTGATTTTAAAACTCGGACGGCGAAAAACAATTTCGAGAATTCCCAAAAACCATTGTAATACACCTATTATATACTGGTGTTATACGTATATACTTTATAATGGGTTTTGCATATTTTGTTTTCTTCGCGAGCGATGTGTGATATTATTACAATAGAGATACACGAACCTGTCAAACAATTACATCACACATTACATTATAGTATTATTATATGTTGTGCCGATATGTTTTTCATTTTTTCCGACCGGACCATTCATTATTGTACTTTTGGGCGGGAGTATAATGAACTGTACGGAATTTGTCACCTTCACCATTGACGCTCGCGCGCGTATATATAACATTCGACAAGCTGTTATATATTTATATTTTCTTTTTTCGTTCACCCACCGCCCAGGGGGGGGAATACAATGGCGTATATATATATATATATTATTGTGTTCGTACACGGTACAAGCTATAATTTAGATTTTCATTCAACGCGAACTATATCGTAATGTGCAGGCTTTAAAAAAACAGATTATTCCAGCTGCACTGGATCCGTCATCGTATTATATACCTGTTGCTCGCGCAGGATGTGTATTATAGCTATGATATTTTATAATAGGTATACACATTGTGTAGGCTACAGGATTTTGTTTTTCGTATATATAATACACAGAACGAGCGAGTGCCGCAGTTCTCTCTCGTTATATTACCGCGTACATGCCCATAATATACCTATACCTATACAATATGTATATTATAATAATATAGAGGTACGTTGAACTTGAGACCTGCAGCAATGGCGTCATTATATTAGCGGGGAAAATTCGTGGGTACCTATTTCTATATACCTACGCGTACGTATACATATATTTGTCACGGTATATAATACAGTTGTACATTATAATAATGTAACCACAGCCATTATCGTATCACTTCTGCAGAGAGTCGGAATTTTGAGTATCTATATAATATTATATTGTTGAAAAATAATTATTAGATTCCAGGCACCGGATAGTCGGCTAGTGAAAAAAATCATTAAACCTATACTTATATACCGGGGGCGAGTGGGTAAACTTGTCTGGCAAATGCCGAAACGGCACCACTATATAGATGCCGAGACATCGTAGCGATCTATGCATTTAGATTATGTTAAAAAAAATTAACATCCGCGAACACTAAGCAGACATAATTATATTACAAGTGTACTTACCTATGTATAGGAACAACAATAACGCGAATAAGAGCAGACGTCCGAAAAAGAAATCGTTGTAGATATTATAATTTTTTATTTTATTTTATTTTATTTGAAATACATATTGGAAATCATTCAGTACAGCACAATTAAAAATATTCATATTAATTCGACAAAGATTTGGGCTCTAATTTTATATACACAGGTATACATACAATATTATATGAAATAAAATAGTTGGGAAGATAATATACTAATCTGTAACGCTCTTTGATAGGAATGCAAAATATCAACTTTTTTTTTTTGTGGGTTATGACAGGAAACTAGTGCTCTGTTAATCAGGGAACAAAAACCGTCAAGTGTTTTACATGCTTTTATTAATACTGAAACGCGTACCTGTATCAACACTAAGACTATACTATGCTATAGGCAGACACCTACATAACATAAATAATTATTAAGCAGTCTTGTTACTCCCACGGTGGTAAACGCGTTGCCGCCCGGAGGTAGCGTTGGAAGTCCGTGCGCGGAGACGTGTTTGCCGTTTGTATGTTATTCGTATTATTATATCGCGTTATTATGTATACGTGTCGTAGGTATATCGTATCGTATATATATATATATACACCTATACCGTATATTGTATAATATTATACGCATGTGATGATTATATTTGCGGGACAACAGACTCGCAGTTAAACGAAAGCACATGTAGCTGTACTGTAGCGCTCAATTATTATATTGTTTTGCCACGCGAATATTATGGTGTGTACTCGCCAGTACAATAACGGTATTATAGTTGTGCGGAATGATTTTCGATTTCGACCGCCGTCGTTTGTCGGCGCGTAGGTATATTATATTTATTATATTTTTACTACCTTAACGGGAGCCGATCGTAACCGGAAAACTAATAGCATTATAGAATACGTGTCGGCACAACGTTATAAATATCACGATGCATCATCATATGGTACCGGGACATATCGGCCGGGCGGCGTACAGCCGTTCTCCAAACTGCGCAATGGTAATTACTAATTATTAGATGGGTATATTTTATATTATCATATTATTGTCAGATATACCGCGGTATGAGTCGAACACGATCGACCGATTATCATCGAGCGCGTATGCCTACGCAATGTGTAGTCAATAAACAAAGTACACATATGCCGCGGTGGTGGCTAGTCTATATGCTAGAGTAGAAAGAAAAAACCGAATCAAACAGTTGGCACTTATGTGTTTTCGGACATGCCTACACACTCTTGAAAACCGTAATCGTGATTGTCTCGGAAACGAAAAAGTACATTAAAACGCATATAACGACTCGTGGATAAGTAATTTTTTTATGTTTCCGTTCGTCTAAACGATTTGACCATATACATAAAACTAATAACATAATATATATATATATTATGTATCCGATGTAATATAATAACAAAGACAAAGTGTGACTTCAGAAATCATGCCAATAGCGAGGTACACATTGCAATATACATTAACCTAAACCACGCTGGAGCGTTTGAGAATTTAATCGTTTCCTAGTCGTGACAAAATAAAAAAACATTGTGCAGTTGGGTGTGGAAATGATATATAGTGATGAGATACATTAAAATGCTTGACACTCTATATATGTAAATATGTAGTATATTTATAGTTACAAAATTTTATAACTAAATAAATGCATATACAGGGCGGTTATTTTATCGTAAACCGGGCACCATCATTTTGGAAATGTCCATACATTTTGTAATTTTTTTTTAATAGCACAGGGGTTTTTTTTTACTTTTTTACATTTTTCTATAATTTCGATCATATAATATTTGTTCTTGATTTATTTTTTAATTCCTTGCATTATTTATGTTAATTCCACCTGATTACGTTAAATGGATCACTCTGTGCGTACGAAATGTATATTATAATACGACGTGCATTCATTACCTATTATTATACCAAACGTCAAAATTCCAGTGACATAACTCCAGTCTCCAGGTAACGTATTGTTGTCTGTTGGCAACTGTTAAATTGTTAAAATAGTAACGTGCCTTTTTTTTTCTCTTTCTTACTGATTGGATGCGTAATTCGAACGCCTATATATATATATACTGTACGTATATAGCTATACCAAATCCACCACATATAGGTGAGCATACACGCTGTCACACCTATTCTTAGCGAGGGGTTTTATTTCTTTATTTTTTAATTTTATATTCATGTCGAACCTTTCTCTCTTGTGGACCAGACTGATATCATGAAGTCATCATAACTACACACACACACGCACGTGCGCGCGTGCATTCGTAATGTCTGTACGATTTTTCTGACGGTACCTACATCATAGAATATGTGGTCTTGTGTAGGTATTTCTCCGTTTGTATTTGCATTTAGTACGTTGCAATATTAATTTTAATAAAAAAATTTACCTGTTCATACTAATTAAAGTAAAAATAATATTATAGTGTTACAGGATACACAGTTTGTATACAAATAAAAAGTCCATTTAATAATAAATATTTTCATGCTTTTTCAATGTTATGTACTGTACATTTTAATTCCGCGAGAGGTACAAAACGTTTTTCTATAAAATATTATTTTAATTAAATTCACTATTGTTACAAGTATTTTTATGGATCCGTCGACACTCGATATTAACAATAAAAAATAGTATTATAAAACTTTTATTCTGTAAGAAAGAAGTGAATTCATGTTGTTTCGATGTTTTTGTATTTTAACTCATAGATTGTCTAAAATCGTTTTTCAATAATTTACAATTATTTTATTCATCATAAAAACTAATACGATAATAATTGTTCGTAATAGTGAACCTAACATATTCTTTATCGGGATCTTACTACACAATAATGTTTTTCTTAATTTGATTATATAACTTCTTGTGGTCTGTAATATTTGCGATCAAAAATATTTATTCAAAACTAATTATTTAATGTAAATTAAATATTTATGTTATTGAAACAATTATTATTACATAATAATATAGTTTATAAAAATAATATATTATTTAATGTTTGTGTCATTATTAATTAAAGAAGTACAATTAAGGTATCAACATTTTTTAATGGGCAATACTATTTTTCAATGAACTAAATATTATTAACGTGAATACAATAATTACTATGAATAATAAATTTTCCACGAAATCGTCCTTGTCCTTCGTCTCCTTATGGATGACTTTTACACAACTATCTATACGAATGAGATATAAAAGCAAGTATTTAAACTTCAACTTCTGTTACTTTTATATTTTCCAATGAATAATAATTAATCATTAAAATTGTATTAAGGTGTCGAGTTTCTCGAAAAATAAATGATTATTATAATGTTATAATCTTGCCATTATGAATCTTGTACAGGATGCCTTTGTATATGAATCATTCATTATTTCATATTTTAAATAAATAATTTCATATTTTACTATTATAGTATGACATGTGATAAATTATAGATATAGATAGGCTTATTTAGTTTTGTAGCATCGCGTGTAAAAAAAAAATTTTACATAACTCTACTGATGCATTAGTTGGTTTATATTTTGATGTAATATTGAAATGTGTATGTTTAGGATATTTCTATGAAAATAATAAGCGCCAAAACAAACAATAATAATATATGTTAGATAACTTAACCAACAAGACCAATGTGTTTAATGACAACGCATCAGTAGTTATATGACAATGTGCATGACTTTAAATAAAAGGATCATGACTTGGCATTTTTAACATATATTTTAAATAAACACTTCTGGTATAGTGTTCAATTTTTGTTATAGTGATATAATGTTTAAATATATGAATTACTATGAAAAACATTGACAGTCACAATTTATTGTAAAGGTATACAAAAACGTATTTTAAATATATTCAAACTTTTAAAATATTTATGGATATAATTGTTTATTATTAATCATAAAAATCAAATTATGAATATTTTCGTTAATAAAAAATCATATTTTTAGTTAATACAATTTTTAAAATTAAAATCATATTAATGATGAAATAAAAACCTCTGTATGAGAATGTATATAGATAAAAAGTTAGATATTTATATTATTTCAAAAAATATAAAATTTAAATTAACAATATAAATCTAAAGGTTCTCCAAAAAATTCCAAATGATATATTTTTAGTTGTTTAGAGGAAAGTTTCTAAAATTAATTAGTCCGCATATTTATATACTTGAACTGTTGATTATATATACATATAACTAAGGTTCAGAAGTTGGAGACTTATAAAACATAAAAAAAAATACAAATATAATCTAATTTTTATTAAAAATGTCTTAAGAACAATTTTTAAGCCGTATAAATACTAAGGTTAATAATACTTTGTCTCGTTAGTTTTAATCCATTTAATTGTATTAATAAAATGTTTACATTAAATAATAATATAATGTCAAATATAATATTATAAATTATATTTTTATGAAAAAGTTTATTAATATTTATTTTTCGTGTTTAAAAATACAAATATTATATCAAATTAGAAATGACTAGTTTTAGAATTTAATTCAAATTATCGCATTTTGAAATTATTTTATTTAAACAATTTGGCATAAATAATATACGAAAAAATGATGATTTTTTTTTAAATTAGTGGAGATTGATTAAATTACAAAAATTAACCTTAAAATTTCAATAATTGCAAAATAAAAAAAAAAAAGTTATTTAGATTTGTTTGTTATTTAAACACACTTTTAGCTAAAAAGCATCATCTAAGATGTTAAAAAAAAACAAAAAAAAGTCAACAACTCTGGAGTCCTAATACAACATTTTAATTATTAAGTACACATATTATTTGGCATACCAATTATGAAAAACTTTTAATGTTGTCTAAAATATGATTCTTTCAAATTATATAGATACCTATAGTTTTGATTTCTGGGAATAATCTATTTTTCAAAAATATTTTTATTAAATCTTATTGTGGTTTTGATATTTTATTACTAGAATTGTATGGTTTGTATATAGTATTCAGTTTAAAGCATTAAGAAAATTGTATTATTCAAATGACATCCAAAACAAATTAAATAAATCACTGAATTGAAATTTTGGGTTTAACACAAAAGTTATCATATTAAATTCAAAAAATATTTTTTTTTTAATCTAACGAATAATTTTAAATTTGTATAACATTTCTTTTTTTTTTTTGATTAAAAAAAATATATAAGGCTTATAATTCATTTCGTAATTTAAAAAGTACGAAATGAAATTATAAACATTTTATTAAAATAACAGATCTCTATGATTAGTATTATAATAGCTTAATTTTGGAATGAAATCTAAAACGAAAATATTTCAAAATAATAGTGAATATCTTATGAAAATACATGCAGATACAAATAAATTGACTTTATTATAAAAAAAATAAAAATTCGTTTTATAAATTATATTAGATACCTACAAATTCTAATAAATTTATAAAACATCAAATTGCATAATATATTTTGAAACAGTTGAAACAATTTTCTAGAAAGTAACTTCAACGTTTAATGACTATATTATGACAAATTTGAGTTAATTTTTTTTTGTATTTTCCCTATTTCTTTTTTAATTTACAAATTTTGCTTGTACACCAACAATTTATATCTGTGTCATTTAAAACAATAAAAATGGTTTATTATTTTTATATTAAAATAAAAGCAGTGGGATCAAAACTTGGGAAGAAAAATGTCTTTTGTACTCAATATTCATGAAATATTATGTATTATTGTATATACAAATTAAAAATGCATACGGACAATACAAACATTTAAGACGGCGTATGAGTTATGCATTATTCATGCATTACCCAGTACCCTTGATTAATTTCTAAAAATGATTTTTAGTAAATAGTTTTCTTTATATTTCAATTTGTTTTTTTATTAAAAATATTGACTGGAAATTATAAATAAGTAATTGAAAGCCATAAAGGTAATAGAATAAACGTCATTTGTTTTTGATCTGACAATACGTTACTACACTTTAAAAAATGCATCCAAGTCTTTGCCAAATATCCAATTCCACAAACTAGATGTTTGGTATATATACTATGGTTAACAGAAATGTATAAAATATTTACCAAGTAAATGTTACGCAAATATACACACACACACACACACACACACACACATATATATATATATATATATATATATATATATATATATATATATATATATATATATATATATATATATATATGATTTATCAGTAAAATTTAAAATCGGATAAAACTGAATAGCAAAAAACTAAAAATTGATAATAAACTCACTGTTAATAATTCGTAGCACATGTGGTGATCTGCGACGAAGCCGATGACCGGTGCTGCTACGCAATGGATTTCGGAAGTTTAAACAAAAAAAAAACCCGAAAAACAAATAGTTATATATACTATTGTATATTAATAAACCGGCAGCAATTACTATATCAGGTCCACGTGTGACAAGTCTGTTACGGGAGTAGATGTACGCGGTTGATCACTGTACACATCGAGCACGCAACGGTGACTGAACGGTCTGGGTAGACGACGACGGAAAGTGAAACTTCGCACAGCCGCACCCCTCCACCGGCCGTGCCGCTCTATGTAGCTATAATATATTTTTTTAATATTATTATTATTATGTCTCATACGTTTGCCGATACGTTGTAATAATGTTATGTTGGTTACGTTATTGTCATCGTATAGTTCTAGCCGTATTATTATAGGTATATATTTATAGAAATCCGTATACTAGACACGCACAAATACAGCAAAATTTAGATTAATATATTATAATATTATAACTATACGGTTTCTCGGTGCGAGTCACATTATAATATATACACATAGGTACACAGATATGTTTTTATGTTTTTTATTATATATTTAATGTCCAAAAACGCTCGTTTATAATACAAAAATTGTTATTAATATTAAATGTCAAGAGTGCCGCTGGCTAAACGTTTCGGGGATAAAACGTTACGTGACCCTACACTTACGCGTCATAATAATATATAACTGTATACATGTATCATCCCCGATCAGCCTTGATCAGCCCCTATTTCAGTGCGTAGTGCGATACAAATGACAGATTTTCGATTTTCAAATTTCTCGGTGATTTACACTGCAGTACGTGCGCGAGGAAAAACTGAATATACCAAGTACACATTCAAAAAAATGTCACGTAAAACAGGTATGGGTACATGCACGCTATTCTGTGCCAAAACAAGCGCACTTATGCAAGTGCCGAACATAGCGACCGGTCTCTATACATCCCGTCCGGCTTTTTCGTATAAACTATTCTTTGAAATAATTCTTAAATAATAATATAACAGAATTATCTGTAAATATTATTTCTATTTTGAATATAATATATTCTGTTCAGCGAGGTAATACGCCGCGGCCCGACGAAAATTGGTTCTTCTGCGTACCTCCACGCGACATCACCCTATCGTAGTGGAATTGGTCTTGATGGCAGGTTGTTGCATGGGGATGTGTAAATCGGCGTGTTATCTCGATGAACAGATTATAGCTCTTAAGTAGGTATGCAATTATATATTTTAAAATATTTAAATATAAACGCAGGTATCAAGTATATTCACAATCAGAGCTGTTGATATTTTTCTAATAAATAAAAAAAAAGTTACATTTAATAATAAAATAAGTTTCCGAAAAAAATATCTATATTAAAATATTATATAACTATTAATGTTTAATAGTTTACGATGTAAAAACAAATGATATGCATGAAACATTTTTAACCATTACGATTTGATGTATATGTTGTGTATGTATATATATGTTAATTTCTTATTTTTATTACTTTATATAGCTAATATATATACAAAATAAAATATACAAAACAAGTACATTGCAATTTCACTTTACACTATATAGGTATAGTGTAATATCCACAAAAGGTAAACTTCCAAGCTATTTTGCCTACCTAATAAAACGAACGACAATATTATATAGCTAAGATTTATATTTTATATATATTTATTTAATTAAAATAGTATACCTAAACCATTATACGTTTATATCTATGTGTATCAAAATATTGGTATTAAACTATTGGTGCTATATTTTAAAGGTTGAAAAATGTATTAATTAATCGATATAAATGAGCTTAATTGTAAAATGCAAGGTATCACAATATATTTCAATATTTTTCAATATTTTCATGTACAACATTAATGTATTAAAATCATAAGTGGAATTATTTTGATTATTTTTAGTATTTTTTTATTTTTTATAGGTTTTTTTATAAATATAAATAAAATAATTTTCACTTGATTAAAAAACTTAAACATTTTTTATTAAAATTTAAGTTTAAATTTGGACGACATTAGATATTTAAACAAAGAATAACAATTTTAATTATTTTGTTAAAATTTAAAAATATTATTTGCGGGAACTTGAAAATTTTACGTATATGATCATATATTATATAAACAATGACATTTAGATTAATTTTTAGCTATTGCCCATTTATACCAAAAATCTATTCACACCGTTTTTCGGTAAGCGGTATTGACTCAAAAGTCAAAAGTTAAGAATAATAATAAATTATAAATTATTTAAATATATTTTACTATATGTATACAAATTAAATATTAATGATAAAATAAATGTATTTTTTCGTCAATTATTAAATAAACCTATCGAAATACTAATTGTAAAATAAATTACTTTAATGGCAATATCAAAAAACATATCGTGATGTATATTCTGGTAATAAATAATAATATATTTATGCTGACAGGTCGTCTTCACTCAGAATCATTTTTCGTATGCTCAATGATTTATCATTGAATTTAAATTTAACACATACATTACAGTGACTTAATCAATGACGAGGTACACTCAACACTTACTATGTCAGCAGAGTGGTTACATACTATCCACCATTTTTGTCTACCATGAAATATGTTATTTAAGTAATGTGGGGATTTAGACGTTTTGGCGAAACCTTTTCGGTCATTAAATAAAAAATACATTTATATTTTAATCATGGTATAAGACAATAGTGTATCAGTTTTAGTTATAGGTTTACATATAGGATATGCAAATCACTTATAATGCTAACGCGTGTAACTATTTTTAAAGAATACATTTTTGTTGTGCATTTAACATCAAACCCAACTGATCGATAGTTTGAGCCCTTTCTGAAATTAGATTTTTTTCGTTGTTTATCTCATTTTGAAAATCACGCAACAGCTCATCGGTTTGTACTTGTTCCATATCAATTTTTTCCATCATCTCGTGTAATGTCTTGTTCAACTCGCAAATATCATCTTGCAACTTCTCGTTTTTTCCGTTTATTTTCTCCAGCCGTCTCCTAGTGTCGTTAATTTCTTTACGAATCGCATCATCTAGATAATCGCCTCTGGTACTGTTCAAATTGCCTCCGTTGTCTTTTTCGGCAAGACTTGATTTTATCTTGTTGTAATGTATTATTACCCGCATGACGTCCATCCATTCTCTCCTGGCAACCTGTAAAACGATTGTGCGAATAACAATATTTCTCTTACAAATTGGTCTTGTCAGTCATCGTTTTAATAACCTTATAATCGAGTATGCCACGTTTGATTTCGTTTTGTAGATCTCTTCTCATGTCCATTATGAGGTTCTCTTGTTTTTCCAAAAGTCGGAGAACAATTTTCTTGCGTTCCCTCACCAATATAGATAAGAACCTGCATGTTGAATTAATATTATACTTTAATACCTTAACGCCACACTACAGCATAGGCATAAATGGTACTTACATTTGAACCAAACAAGCGGGATATATCTTGTCCAGTGCGTCGATAATCTCAGTAGTGGGTTTTTCCGCTAAAGCTCTATCCCACATCATTTCAGACACAGAGTTCGAACAGGTAGATGCTGGACTGGTCAGGGTAAATATTGTAGATGTTGAAGCTACTTCTATTTCGGAAAGTTTGTTGTTACGCTCTTCGATCTGGAAATTATTATTTTAAACAAATTAAATTACTACGATCATTATTCACGAATGACTCCAGATCATTATTATAAACTAATCAATTTTAACAAATTTATTTAATCTTAAATAATTGTAAAAATAAAAAGTATATAATAAAGTGATAAGATATTTAGATGACTATGGCGATGCATCGAACATATTTTAATAAGATGTATTAATTTTATTCATAATACTATATCATATTTACATCTCGTAGTATATTCTTCACTCTTTTCTTTAACGTTGATAGCATTTTCATTTTTTTGAATAAGTGTGGGTCGAAGTTTTCACATCCTTTGCTCTCGATCTAAAATATAAAAGTCATTAAAAGTCATTATAAGTCATAATAATACCATACACTATTTTGAGTCGTTGGCTCACTATTAGTTTTTCGAGCAGCTGTTCGACATATGGATCGCGACAAGCAGTACTGTTAGGATCCTCTTCGCTCAACATTTCTTGTTCTATACTGCTGTATACTTTTTTGAAAAACTCGTAAGTCAATATCCGAATTTCCGATGACTTTCTTTTTAACAAAATCGATTTGATTTCAGCCGTTAGTTGATACATTCTGTTTTCCAGTCCAAATTCACTATTCTGTACGTTAGACAAGTCCACTTTTAAGTCTAATGGCTTTACTTGAGGTGCGGGTCTAAATTTTAAAATGTTGTAAAATAATTAGTACCTATCTACATATTTTGAGGAGAAAATGTCATCGGTACTAATATATTTATATATTTTCTACAATACTAAACGTAAACACTATGTTTTGAATTATTTACTTCGAAATTCGTTATAATATGTTATACATACTAGTATTTTAAATAGGTACATCATTTGAGTTAATTATTTTTAACTATAGTGTAAGACTGTCAGTATTTTTTTTTTAAACATAAATATTATGCTTGTATTACTATTACTACAGTACTACATAATAAATAATTAACTTATACATATATACAAGATATAAGTATATTTCCACAAACGGTTAACTTAAATTTATTACTTGTTCATCTTATTAAAAAGACCATTAAAATATTAAATTATATTTGTGATGACAGTTGGGCCTTAAACCCACTCACATTTGAATGACATTTGTGCCTAAATGATAATACCTAATGTGTTTTTAACTAAACGACCTTACATTGGTTGACCGCACGCATTAACCCATCCGCATGTCGTATCACCCATCGTTACAGCTATGTATGCAAATAAACCAGCATTTTCAGGCAAAGTTTTGCACGCTATGTAAGTCCGTCCATCGTTTGATAGATGATTTAAGTCGATAATCTCCATTTCTCGGTTTCGAACAAATTGTGACCATTTAATTTTGTTATCGTTTGTCTAAATATAAGTCCATTTTTGTGCTCTGAAGTATAAATAATTTAGACACTTACTTCTTTTTCTTTTTGCACTTCTAAACTAGGTTTAGTAGTAATTTCCTTAAAAACGCCGTCCAAAGACAACTTTTCTGGTTTAGGGGGTTCATTGAAAGGAGCATTAAGCTTACGGCTTTTCATATTTAAAATCAATTGCGATAAATATATATTACGTGTTTGTTTTTCATTTGTAGTCTTATACGTTTCAATCGCTAGTTTATCTAACCATTTCTAGAAATGTAAACATATAGGTACTGTATAGTTAATAGTTCAGAAAATTAAAATATTCAATGGGTATAGAGAGTATAGAGAGTACGTACACCGCATATTTCTTTGTCACTTAGGGTTCTTAAAGTATTAAAAGCTCCATAATAATGTTCTAAAAAGAACAAAAAATCCTCATCGACTTTTTCGTCAATGGATTGCGTTATTCCGGCTGCCATTATGTTTATTCAATATGTGTGTATTATGTTATTTTGCAGATAAAATTATTTAAATTTTTATATTTTTAAAACTTATTTGATTGTGTTCGTACACATCATATAACATAACAGATTGCAGTAGCTATGAGAAACGCGTATTTTTAATGTAATTTGCTACTATAGTGTTGTTATTATATGTAAAATTAAAATGTGATATCTATAGCTACAGAATTGTAAATCATAGTATTATTTAAAATTTTATTTTCACCATTTTACTATTAAAAAATAAAAATGTATACGTTTAAAAAAATCAAGATTTGTAAATATAATAAAAAAAAAAATGCATTATAAGAATTTAAAATTGTAATTAATTATTTGTGTTTATAGGAAGTTAACGATAATATATTATAATATAATATAGTAAAAATTAACTTATAATAAAACATATTTTATTTATAAATCACTTCACTACGGATATTTTTGAGAATAAATAATATATTATAATATTATATATGTATTTATAAATTATATTGAGTGATTATTTTAACAATAAGTACTTATTATTTCGGAAAATATTAAAGTTGTTGAAAATATTTTTTACATAATCTTAAGTTATTATAAAACACCATTTTTAAAATAAAAATTATACTATTTACTTTTTTTTAAATATATACTTTTTTTTGGATGATAGCATGCATTTTAAATGTACTACTCAAAAGCAGAATATTTTTCTGAAAATTTTGATTTCTAAAAATTGAATTTCAAACGATTAGTTAATTAGTTATGATTGATAATTTTGGACCAACATTTTGAGAATATACTCCTTTGTCGTGCTACACCACAAAATGCTTTAATGAAAGGAACAGATCAATTATTTTATAATAAAACACAATATAGGAAATACCTAATTTTGTATTTCTAAATATTGAAATATATATATTTTTAAATTAGGTATTAAATTTTAACTTAACTCAATAAAAAATAAAAAATAATACGACTGATTAAAAATAATAAAAATATTAAAAAATTGATTTCTTTCTAAAATTCCTTTAGAAGAAAACGGAGTGTGACAAATACACGTAGATGAGTTATACGCCGTGTACTATGAATATTTTTAAAAATAAAAGTTAGTTAAGTACATATTACATTTTTTTAATAGAATATCAACAACAAAGTTGATGTTTTGGCTTATTTTATATTAATTGAAATATTAAGAATTGGATATACTATGTAATATACCTATATATTTAATTCAATAGTATAATAAATATTATAAAATAAATACAAATATAATAGGTTAATTTCAATAGGTACACTACATTATTAAAAAAAAAATAATTACACATAAACCTATACCTAGTCTATAGGTAAAAAAAAACTTATATAAGAACGCAATTAAAAATAACAGAGATACGATTATACGAGTAAATATTATGATTTGGTGCATGTTGTGAAAAGCACTTGAAGTTAAATGACTAATTTAAATATAATTGCACACGGAAATAGTTTTGATCAGAATTTAAAAAATAGCAGCTTGTCCTTAAACTGTACAAAATAAAAAAAAAAAAGTAAAACTTTTGCCAAGTTTTATCTGATCATCTAATGACGCACCTATATACAATAAAATTAAGTACCCTATTTTAGAAAAAATGATCAACAAACCCAGGTTGATCGAAGGACTATCTTACTATTGTTCCCGGTGCTGTCCCTCTGATATCAAAAACAATTTAGCATTATTCTATCGTTGGGAAAACGCCAGACGCACGAAATGTGGGTGTAAAGGTTTCACTGGTATATATTTTTAATACTATATAGTTTTTTAAAACGGAGAAATTTTATGAAGGCCGTGGAATACTTATGGTCAATATACTTGCACGATCTCTTTGTTTCAGTAGTTTTTTTTACGTACAATATTATTATTATTATTAACTTTGCGTGGTAGAAAATTGTAACATATTTCATGTGGGCGAAACAGTTGTATTTACAATAATAACGACCTCAAAATTAGTCGGATAAAAATATGCATGCAAACTGCGTGCGGTGCGCTTGATGGATATAGAATTAAAGTAAATAAAGGTTGCGCAGGGTTCAGGGTGACAGGACACCAGTGTGTTTCCATAAATAATGATAAAAATACATTTTAAAAAACCATCTTCATCCATAATGTATGCATAATCATTATAATAATGGCCGAACAGTAATCTTGTTTGTTACGACACGTTATGCGTACGCTTTTCGATATGAAATCAAAAGTGTCCTCGACAAGGCACACTAACCTTACTGGTTTTATAATTTTTATATTTTATTTGTAATGACCAACACCGTTGAACGTATACCAGTTAAACGGGATGCTGGTGATATTGTTAGGAAATTCGCAGAAACCGGATGAATAAAATGTGTATTGGTGTAGTAAAGTTTTTTTTGATTATTGATGCCGATTTGTGTTCACAAATAATAATATGAGTAATATATGATAAAATACGATAAAATATACAAATATAATGACATCAGAATATTATTTGCAGGCCGCTCGGGACTCGTCCTTTATTGGAATTTGTACGAATTCAGGTTTTTTTTGTTTTACAGTCATCTGCGTTTGAGGATTCGTAATTTTTATCGATAACAGGAAGTTTATTTAGAATTGTTTAATTTGTTACACAGAAAGGAAATATGAACTTGGAGCATTTCGTTGTCATGGGCGGCTAGTTATTATAATATTATATTAATAGGTAGTAGGCACCTACCTGAGGTTTGAGGATTATTCATATACATATAACTAGTATTTAAAAATTGTTTTGTTTACAACAACCAATAAATTTTTAATTAAATAGGATAACATACTACAACATACTACCTATCATATTAAAATATTTATAAGTATATAAAAAAAATTGCTTTAATTTAAATAAAACACTGTAATATAATATTATATTTATATTATTTTGTGGTACAATGAAAACACAATTTATAATTTTTTTGTACCTATATATTGATGAACCGTGTATCTAATATCAAATGATCCCTGTGGATAATAAAGTTGATATTTATCAATATATATTGTATTTAACAATTTTTTTTATCTGCGATAAGTCAACAACAAAATAAATCTGAAAATATTTAAAATATTAGAAGCTTAAGATTTATTAACGTTAATCAGTTTTACCCCAAGGTAGTAATACTAGTACTCCAGTACTACGTATTGCGGACATAAATAATTTTGGATGTTGGTGATTCACAATCAGAACATTTAATCTATAAAATAACTTTGATTATCCTTGACTAAAGTATTATTTATTTATATATGTTAAATAAATAATATAGTTAGGTATTTCTAAAATAAACCTATTGTATTCGTTTTTTCATGGATGTTTGCATTTTATTTACGCGTACTGCACATTTTATTAAGTCCATTTAAATAAAACTATAAGAGGTTAACTCAAACCATAACATTTTTATTTGGCTGGCATAAGGATATTTAATTAAATAATTAACATGTGAAGTACCTAGGTTTAACGATGCACTCAGAAGCGTACTCAGGAATTTCAAATGGGAAAGGATTTTTAATACCTAAACTAAGGTACCCGAAGCAAAACTTCGTTGTTGATAAATAATTGTCATTTAAAAAATAAACAAAAGGAGCGGGGTAAACGTTTAAACTCTATAAATTGCACCCTTTATTCCTATGTAGGTTTATAACTAATTCAATTTTGACCACAATTTATATAACTTTATAGTTATGAATGTTATGTAATTAATAAAATGAATTATTAATATTAATTAATATAATGCCAACGTAAATATTTTTTTCTTTGTCTGTCTTATAGTTTGTTTTAAACAGCTTACAAAGTAACTTCAATTTTTAAAATTTAATTATTATCATAAATTTAAATAGACGCTTTATAAATAATAAGTTCAATGATAATATTAAGTATAAAAAAGTATCACTACACAACTGTAATACATAATCAATGGTTAAACCATGAGAGTGCTAAAACGTAATATACCTTAGATTAACAGATACATTTCTAATAAGTCACAAAGATTTTATGATAAAATTGATTTATATAACTTAATATATACTTTTTACATACAGGTTAGGTATACTTATCTGAAATACAGCAAATATTAAAAGCGTTAATATCGTATTATCGAAGAATGCAAATTAAAAAAAAAAAAAAAAAACGTTTTTACTACAAACGACTATATACTGTATAATTTGAAACGTACCCCCAGCCATCACACTATATACTAATATAGCAGAGGACGTACCAATAATAAAATATGGAATATTTTCACTTTTTACTGCAAAACGGAAAAACGTATAATAGTTTATAATTTAAGACGAGGTATATATTATTATTATTACGTGTACATAAAAGTTTTCAGGTTAAGGCTGTGCAGTTCGAGATATCGTCGGACGGATAGATCGATGTAATATTACAGATGTCCGTCGTAGGTACCCATGTATATATTGAGGCACTGAAACGAAAAAAAAAAAAAAAAAAACTCGGCAATTCTTCGCGGAAAACGGAGTCTATACACACGCGCAGCGTTTACCTACACATAATATATTATATTTAAGGCATCATCACGAGACTGCACGGCTATCGTGATTTAGATTCTGGACGCGATAGGTACGGGTGGCACCGTTTGGAGATACGCGTATTCGGAAACATTGTGCAGCGCATAAACCCACGGCTGGCGTATGTCAAAAACGAACATAATAATAATTATACGTTACACCGAACAGTTGACGCGACATAATAATATTGTTATAATATATTGTAGGCGGCGCTCAAAATATTATAATAATAATAATTGTGTGTGTGATAACGACATAATCGGCATCGGCCTCCGCCGCCACTCGGACACATCAAAAATGTATATTGGCGCCAACGGTCGTCGTCTCCGCTGCCTGCCGGACAATGTTGGTCAAGGCGCCGCGCGCGCGGACGCGGACGCGCCGGGCCAAGGACCTTGCAAGCGCGTTTTAAAATATTATGTTTTCCCAACGCGCGCCGCCGCCGCCGCCGCCGCCGCCGCATGCCAATTTTAATGTAAAAACACACACCCGAATCGTTTTATTATGTGTCACCGATCAACGTTTTATTATTTCGTGTGGTGTCTTAGCCGCGGCCCGAGTGAATAACAATAATATTCGACCTGTTCAAACGCCGCGGCTGTCGCGTACAATGTCGCGTGTCACGGTGGTAATAACGTGTAACGGAGGTATTTTTAGATTGTGTACTGCAACTCTGCGGTAGAAGTACCTACACATATAGAGGCGTATATTATACCGGTGCCGAGCGTTCGTAGGTACATTTGGTACGTATTAGGGTGCACACGGACACCGGTGTAGGTACAGTCACGCGAACAATGAGTCCTACCTATCGCTTATTACGGATACGAGTAGGTTTACGCGGTAATTCGATGATCGCGGTTATGGAAATCGAACGCGAAAATTAATTAACCACCGTTCAAATAATAATATAATACATGTAGTGTGGGTGCAAAAGCCAACATTATTATTTTATTTTTTTATATTTTTTTTTTTTTATTTAAACATTGTTTCAACAAATGAGTTTCGACACTTACAGGTAATGTGAGATACACAAAAATATACGATATAAAATTGAAGTTGCATATTAAATTTAATTTAATATCACGTGTGTAGTTAAGAAAAAAGATAAAATGTTGAGTATAATATTTTTCATTGTTTTTATATATTGTGTTAAACCAAAACGCCCCGCAAAAACCAAATATTTCACAAAAATAATATGCAAGTATTTTTTATAAATAATTATTATTCACATTATTACGATTGTGCATTTTTGCCTATGATGATAATTTATTGTGTAAAATATAAACTATTAAGACTACGAGAGAAGTCTTATTAGTTTTTTCTTTCAAAGCTATTCCATATAAAGGAATAGATCTCCCGTGGTCGTTCATTAAATACATTTTTCTATAGATAGGTTTATTTTCGATCTCGTTAAATATTGACAAACTGAAAAATTATTACATAATTTGAAATAAATATTCATATAGATATGTAGATTATTTGCTATGATTTGTAAAATTATAAATTATTGTAACTCGCCATAATATAATCCTTCCTACAGATACTGGACAATGATCATTCAAACATTCAAATCACTTTAAATATTAAACACTCTATAAATAATTTAATGTATACTATTTGAAAAAAAAACCATTGTCAACACCCTCCCTATTTCATCACGATACTGAGTGGGTGATCGTTAGTGATTATTATAATTTTTTTCTGTGTGGAATGCGACTTGGGAATTTTAATACTGAAGGCTTCTTTTCAAAACTAGCTGGCTAATATTAATGAAGGTGAAAACCAGAAAATGTTTACGATTGGTTTGTATTTTTTTTTTTTATTATTATTATTATTATTATTATTATTATGGCAGAAATGTGAATACTGAATACAATTAGTAAGAACAGCCTATGCGTTTAAAAATACTTAAGTTTTAAATCATTTATTTTATTGATTGAGTGGTTGCAGCGTTGTATACGATCACGATGTCCATACTCAGTAAACTTAATTTATTCATTATTATTTTAAGTGAATCCCGTTTTATAAAAACCATTTATCAAAGGTGTAAATATATTTTCATTATTATTTTTTGACGTTTTATCTAGTCGATATACGGCCGTGACATTTTATGAACATGACTGTATAGTGTTTTAAAAAACACTGTAATATTATCTATAAATAATATTTCCTTTGATTAGAAAACTATTTCGGTGCCTTTAATATCCAGAGGCGAATGCAAGAAAAAATTCTGAGGGCTTTTCAAAATAAAACTTAATTTTTTAAGTATCGATAACACTTCCATGGCACGCCTCGCTTTTTATCTAATTTGATGCTGATCAAAAACTTAAAATGAATAGGTACATTTATTGATTAAAAAAAAAACACTGTTATAATGTATGACTGTGCAGTATAACGTTTTACGTTCATGACAACAAATTGTTGCAAAAATAGAATTGCACCGGTAAAATACATTTTTATATTTTTTTAAAATGTTTATTTTATTAAGTATGTAAGCTATTGTTACGTAAAATTAAAATATATTAAGATTTTAAAAAAGGTGGAAAGTGGGTACAAAGCTCTGCTGTACAGTTGATGTCGAGTGGATCACTGTAATTGATATGTTAAATTTGAATTCAATGATACAGTATACGATAAACGATTTCGGGCGGAGATAGCCCGTCAGACAATATAACTTAAGATTATTTTATTATATTAGTCAGCCTTCGATATTTTATATTATATTTATATTACTGTAATGATCTATTTTTTATAACTAACGTTAACAAAAGTATCATTATCATATCTCTTACTATATATATAGCACTACAAAAACATCTACTACTATCATAAGAAATCCAGGCAGTACAGAAAAATATAACGTTATTTATATATAGAGTTATTCTATGCAATACCATCACTGATTGATAATAAAATAATTAATGATTAGAGTATTATATTACATATTATTAGATATTAGACTTGAAATTAATTAATTTTATAACTAATTTATATTACACACATTTATATCCTTAGATTAGTTTAGTCTTGTATTAGATTTACTTATTGAGTAATCAATTAAATGTATACCTAAATATAAGAAATGTATATTTAATCTTTATGTTGCAAAATTATGTGATTTGATTCTATTAAATAATAGAACCACAATAAATTATTTTATAATGTTATGAAGACATAACATAAAAAAAAGTATAAGGGATATAATGAGGTATATTTTTTATAACTAACGTTAACAAAAGTATCATCATCATATCCCTTACTATATATATATATATATATATCACCACATAAACAAAGTTGTTTATATTATGATATAGACATGTGTGATCTTATATTGTTATATCTTCACGATCTCGTCTAAATAAACAGTTTCATCGTTTGAACGACACACATTGGTCTCCACCCCAATCCGGACAACCGCAATCGCCCTACGTGCACCGCCAGCAGCAGACACACGTGATGAGTAATGTCTCGTAATAATTATGTATTATATAATACTCTGGTTTCTTAAATATATACTTTAAATAAATATATTCTTTTTAAGTATTTCAAATAAATCGATTATGTTTATAAATTAATAATAAATTATAAGGGAAGAAATATTAAATATATTTCTTCCTCATTTATTCATCATGTATATAACAAATCTGCAGTCGAATTAGGATGAGTTAATTCGTCATATAATTAAATCCTTACACACACATATATAGATATACGAAGTGTTAAAGTTCATATTGTTTGCAAACAATTCGCCATGTCCCTTCTCGCCATATACAAATTGAAGCAAAGGTCGAGTAGGACATGGTAGAATACAAAAATATATGGGCCCTTGACCAATTTTGTATTTTGGGTTTAAAATGATCAGTCCACCCCTATGACCTATAAATAATTTTTTTGTAGTGACTTATTTTACTTAACTCGTGATCTAAAACGGCGTTAGGTTACTGGTTAGTTTAGGTTAGGTTTTACTGATATAGTAAAAACTAAAATATATTGCTAGTTATTATTTATTTATAAATGGGATAAAAATTTAAATTCAGTATACACCAAATACTTACCAATGCATTATTTATGTCAAATTGTCAACTATATTATACAATCCAGATAACCAAATTGACCTATTGAACATTTTAATAATAATAATAATAATAATAATATTTTCAAAGCTGTTCATAAATAATCCATGTTTAAAAAAAAAATGTTGACACATTTACAAGGCACTGAATTAAATGCTCGCTCGTGAAGCATGGGCACACATTTTTCTAAGGAAGGACAATTATAATTTAAAAAATAAATGACAATTTTTTAATAGTACATTATAATATAATTTACCTAAAATGTACAAATTATACAGTATTATATTATTATGTTAATATGAATATAATATAAAATAAATTTGGGCAAACGGAATAAGAAACCCGGGGAGCAATTGCCCCTCCATCTATCGGGACCCGCTCATGCAGCGAGGTAAAATAATATGGTATTGAAAAATCCAAATACGGACGACAAATTGATGGGAAAAATGCATTTTGTCAAAAATAAAAATTTAGCTATTTTCCATTATCAACAGTTTGCACTCACGCGAGACGTCCTATAATATTCATATAGGACATAATATTATATAGGAATTAAACAAATATTTATACAATACATCAGACGCACATTATTATTATTATTACGATTCCTAATCATTATCATTATACGGGTGCCAGTTACACCAGTCTGCAATTATTCGAATTGGATAACACCACGTACACATCTTGTGCGCGCAAATGACCGTGGGATTCGTTTTTCTTTAATCTCCGAGCACGATTAGCCACCGGGCACGTTATTTGCTTTTGCGTAACATCGGCGGCGGTGATGCGCACGTGGACGACCGACAGTGATTTAACGAATATTCGGCCCAAAGGTCATTAATAATTCTACTCGAGTCGGCGGGCGGCATTATACCTAACCTACCTATTTAATATAAAACTAAGTAGGCACATATAAAGACATAATAATATTATTAAATTATTCTTACATCATATTTGGTCGCGCTCGATGGCACTGCAGCGGCAACGTGCACATTTTGTTAAAACGTATTATAAATTATTATTTTCTTGTCGTCTATTTTTATTTGATAATAATAATAGTATATAATACTAAAGTACCAATATTATATTCGTTATATTGATATTCAATCTACCGAGACGTTATGTCTGCCGCGAATACTGTATCGCATATTTTATAATTTTTTATATTGTCCTCCGGTGTCGTCATACCACGCCACCGCCGTCGTCACCACTGGCTGAGAGATGAGCAAACACACATAATAATAATATTATTATTATGTTTAGTAATTGCTCTCGTCGACAGTTGGATGCAAGTATTTAATCGATGGCTGTGTGTGCCAATATATTAGATTTTTGCGAAAATCGTCTATATGACCCAGTGTGCCGAATTAAAACAATTGATTGAGGTAATTGGGGTGATAAAACATTTCAAACGATAAACGGAACGATCAAAATGTCAAGGCTTCTTTCGTAAAAATAAAAACTTTATTATCTCATATCAAAATATTTTGTAATATATTATTAATTATTATAGCAATTACCGATACAAATTTATTGGTTTTTATTATCTTTAATTCATTGTTTCAATCGGAAAAAAAACATTTTAAGTGTTTTACGGGAATATTAGTAATTTTATTGATATTGTAAT